>CM032229.1:57480000-57647500 GCA_019009955.1 Riptortus pedestris
TATTAATCAATAATTGTCTTCTTTAAAAACTTTGACAGATATAAGTTATTGGATACTATAAAGCCTGTGTCTAATAATTGATGACCATGTACAATAAGAATTATCCTCAGTACTTTAAATACATTTAAAATCAAATTCATTAAGAACTAAGCCGCCATTTTATACACAGGATGCAGTAGTAGGCAAAGTTATAAAGTAATCGGTTGTAAATTAATTCGTACTGTTTACCAAAATTTCAATTTAATACTTTCTGTGTTTATAAAATCATGTTTACTTGATCAATGATGTTTACATATCCTAATAAAGGATTAGTTAAGGTGCTTTTATGCATGAATATCAACCGAGGTTCCTTATCTTTAAGTGGTAAGCTCGCTCAAAATGGAATAGGAAAAAAATAATTTTCGTCATTTAATGATTTTTTATTTCCGAAAAGGAATATCCCCTGCACAAACAGTTTAGCCGGGATGTCCACCCACCCTGTTCACCAGACCTTGTTCCCAACAGGTTTTTACTTATTTCAGGCCCTTCAAAACTCCGTCATAACGTGAAACACTTTAATTGCAAAACACACATAGATCATCATTTCGCAAAAATCTGAAAAGTTCTGGGAAGACGGAATTAAACTATTATCTAAAAGATGGCAACATGAAATAGATCTAAATAGGCATATATAATTGATAAAAATTAGATACAAGAATTCGAATTTTTATTGATATGACGAGTAAGAAACGCTACCAACTTATTTTATAATTCATTATTTTAAAAGGAATTATATTTTTCTTGACTGTATTCATCATAAAGCTCAATTATTAACAAGAATATTACAAGATGAAATTAATATTCATGTCGCATTGAAGTTGTATACTCATGAATAAAATTAATTAAAGTTTTTATTATAAAAATGCTGATAACATTTGAAAACTATCTTAAGTAAATAAGAATCTTACGTGAAAAATTGCTTCATCTGTTTTGTCACCATTGGTTTTATTTTTCATATAATATAAACATGGAGATAGAGTACAACTAGAGTCAATGAGGGGTGAAGTGTGGGGAATCGGCCATGCGCAATAGGCATCCTTAACTGGATGCAAATGCTTGCCGAATTTCATAAATTGGCATCAATCCGTTAAACAAGATTATCCGTGTGACAGATGTACTCATGGACTTACAAAATGGAAAGGCTATAAAGGTCTACTCCTAAAACGAAGGTTGAAAAGAAACACATTCTCATTTCAGAAAAAATATTTGTTATAATATTAAATCATGACAAGTAATTCGCAATACATAATGTTTCTGGCAATTCCCTAAACTATAAAAATTGAAATAATTTAGTCCCTAACAGGAAGATCGGAAATAACGAAATTTAAATCTGCAATAAACGTCAGTCTTAAAGTTCCAAAAATGAGATTAATATTTAGGTGGCATGTATTTGTACATATGTGTGTATGTACATATATATATATATATATATATATATATATATATATATATATATATATATATATTTAAAATCTTCCGACTATCTACTCCAGTTTTATGGAATAACCGGGGACAATTTGCTTAAGAGAAACCTGGACATTCAATCAGCATAATCAACTTTCCCTAGCAGCATTAAGTTGATATAAATATGAAGGAATTTGCCTATTCCATGAAATAAATGGAAAATTTGGTTAAATCATTTGTAAATATCGCTTATAGGCTCTCTTCTCCACCATCAAAAAAAATTCAAAAAAGTTTTGTTAGTGTAGAACTGGAAGGATTTTGTGTATGTTTTGGTTCCTCCCTAACTCTTTTTGTGCTTCATCGAAGGGCGCCAACAGTATTCAAAACTCTCACCAGAGAAGTATAACTTCTTTTACGTAATTGCATTTCTTCAAAACTTTAACCTGGATGAAATTAATTGTTCTCCTAAGTAACTAATAAATTATTAACTAACATTCATTTTTAAGAGTTGAACATATCAATTATTTTTCAACACTATATATATCCTTTCCTTACTTCCATACAGAATATTAATTCTCTAGGGTTAACAGTATAATCGGAACCGCCGACAATGAAAAACAAATCTACAACATTCACTGATATTACTGCATAATATAAGATATGGAATGCTGAGGTCCAGCGCTTTATTAGTAAGGACATTATTACTATTATATTTTCAAACAGTGATATTATATTATTAGCATTTATAGTATAAAGTGGACATTACTTTTAAAAATGGCACCAATATACTCCTAGACACTTGGTTTTTAAGACAGTATTTATATCTGTTTATGAGTATTATTTTTTGTCACCCACTTTTTGCTACTATGGCTAAATAAGACGGGATAACTGCAGTTATCCTTTTTTAACCAGAGTGGGACTTCAATTTTATTTAATGAGCTCGTCTAAATAAATGCCTATGGCCCAGGTGGGAATCGAACTCGCTACCCTAGGTTTACCATGTGAGATTAGACACACTCGGTTAACCCGAGCCCCAATTATATGTGTTTAATCATAGACTCCAATTACTTGCAGTGATTAATAATATATTATGACCTTCAATCAGACTGGAAGTCATGGTTATACCTGTTGAGGCTGAGTATCAGACCTAGTAATAATAATATGAATAATATAATAATTTGAGATGTCATCGAGCAGAATATTGAGCTCTTAATTTTTTTCCCCCTTTTATAATATAGTGAACATATGAGCAAAAAAATCAAAACTTTTCCAATCCTTGAAAAAAAAATGTATAAAAAGTCGGTTTTTACAAATAGTTATTCTCAAAAAAAATACTATATCAAATATTTAAACTAGTATTTCACTTTAGGTCATCAGAAATTTTCAATTTTCAAATTGGGTGTCCTCAATAAGGAAATATGTTTTTTGAACTTAAACTCTTATTTGGTTCTAAAATTGTGCTTCATTGGTTAATAATAGGCGTTAATTATTATAATTACAATATATTCTAATATTTACTTCAATTATAATGGGTTTGGTAGGATAGGCGATAGTATTTAAATACCAGTAGTATACAATTCAATTTAGAGTAAAAAATTAAAAAAAAAGAAACTTACATCCTTGCCAAAGAAGTAATTGATAACCAAACAATAAATACTGACAATTACAGAATAACAATATTTCATATAATTTTTTCCTTAAATGTTGGCTAGTTCTGTTTATAAATAAAGAACAACTTATTTGAAGACGGACGGTTTAATGATGTGTTGGGGGAGGTATCGGCTCAAATATAACTGTTAGTTTGGATGGATAGCTTCCAGGCAAAATTCTTTATCTTTTATGGCTTCCATGGAAGTTATAACAGTTTATGGTAGTACTACCAAATATAATTTATATAGCTACAAAATCACAAAACACTTAAAAAGTAGATACCAAAATCAAGCCTTTATCATGATTAGTTCTTAAAGTAAATAACAATGTAGAACCCTGGATTATTTGTATAGTAAATTCCTTTAATAATTGATGACATTCAATTTAGGAAATAAATCTGATAATTAAAGTATATTTCGGGGTTAAGTTCTTTTGGGGGTGGTATATAGGTTTTAAAATAAACATTTTGGATAACAAAGTGTATATTTAACAGGTCATTCAGGTCATTTTTCTTTGTTTACAAATTTAATTTAATGGTAGCTACCTGGATCCGGCTTTTGCTTTGTCGTCGGCTGCTGGTGTGGCGGGCTTGGAGTCCTTTGGCGCTGCCATCTTGTCGTTCCTCTTCTCTATCTTCTTAGCTTCCTTTGCCTCCTTGTTCTCCTTCTTCTCGGATCCTTCGTAGTCGGCATCACCGTAGTCATAGACTGGAGGCACGGCGGCAGCTGCCTCGTCATCAGGGACATCGTAGAAGGCCGAGTAGAGAGCTCCGTCACCCTCGCCAGCGTCTTCCTCGAGCAGAGCGCCGACGTAGCTCTCGTCGTCGTAGTCGCCGTAGAAGTCCTGCCTCCTCTGGATCTTCTGTGAGTCGAGAGGGGACTCTGCTGCTCCTGCTATTGCCGATAGAGCTGCGAGGAGGAGGAAGACTGCTACTGCTGCTGGTGTTTCCATGACTGCTGCTGGGATCTGCTCTGTGCCGAGAGAGGCCCTCCGTCCCCAGTTATAGTCTGGATTTGCGTAACTAGAAGAGACCGTGCAGAACGACTTTACACCTATTTTCCGCTCTTAGAGCCCCCACCCCCGCTCAGATCCGCCAACACAGCATCACTTGTAACAACTGCTGCTGATAATTAATGAAAAGGTACTATAACACCTGTAGCTTATAATCAGTATCTAGGCATGTATGACCTGTGGCTAAATAGATATGTGAGAAATCGGCCTAGTAATAAAATTTGGATAATATACTAATTGAGCCTAATAATTAAATTTGGATACTATACGAATTGTGCCTATTAAATAAATTTGGATTATAGGGATTGTGCCTAGTAATTAAATTTGGATATTATACGAGTTGCGCGTAATAATAAAATTCAGATACTATAGGAATTGTGCCAAGTAATTAAATTTGGATACTATACAAATTGTGCCTGTTAATGAAACTTGTATACTATACGAATTGTGACTATTAAATAAATTTGGATACTCTAGGAATTGTGCCTAGTAATTAAATTTGGATACTATACAAATTGTGCCTAATAATGAAACTTGTATACTATACGAATTGTGACTATTAAATAAATTTGGGTACTCTAGGAATTGTGCCTAGTAATTAAAATTAGATATTATACAAATTAATTAAATTTTTCTACTATAGGAATTGCGTCTAGTAAGAAAATTTGGATACTATATGAATTGGGAATAGTAATAAAATTCAGATACTAAAGGAATTGTGCCTAATAATTAAATTTTGTTGCTATACTAATTTTGTCTAGTAATTAAATTTGGATACTTTATTAATTGTGCCTATTAATTAAATTTGGATAGTTTACGAATTGGGCCTTTTAATTAAATTTTGATACTATACGAACTGTACCTATTAATTAAATTTGGATAGTTTACGAATTGGGTCTATTAATTAAATTTGGATACTATATTAATTTTGCCTGGTAATTCAATTTGAATAGTTTACGCACTGTGCCTATTAATTAATATTTGAATACTATACGAATTGTTCCTAGTAATTAAATCTGTCTACTATTCGAATTGTGACTATGAATTATCATTTAATTATTTAATTATTCATTTATTTTATATATATATTCATATATATATTTTAAATTTATCTGTTTCACCTTGAAGGATCATTAGCAGTCAAAAAAATTAATATTACATTAAAAACGTTTACATTCTTAAGATACTAAGCAGGTTTTGAAAAGTATTATCTTCATTGTAGTCATAGACTAAATGACTACAGTATCATCTATACTGGCGGTTCCAACCCATTATTTGATTTATTATCTTCATTCTTCGTGGATTCAACCCGAGATTGTACGTTTGTCTGGCCTTTTTGTAGAAAGGGAACTGCACTTATACATGTTCTACTGTTATGTTTGATTGCTTTCAATTTCAGTAGCTTGGATAAAAATGTTTTTTAAGTAGATCATTTGTGAGTAGCTGGTGGCCAATTCTTGCACGAGTCAGTACTACTTTGCGGTGGTTCCTACTGGATGATGTTTCCCATTTCCAGATCTCTGGTTTAATATTTATCGAATTGCAACTTTATGATAACTTTCTCTAGTTTCGATATTCTTTGAATGCATTTTTGGAGGTCCTTTGGAGAAGCATTGCCGATGGTTGCACTTTTAGTAGAATTGCTAGATTATTGGCTTCTTCATCCGCTTTCACATTGGTTTCAATATTTTTATGAGATGATACCTTCATGAAAATAATTTCTTTAGCAATCATTTTGTAACATTAGTTATGTATAGCCCGGATAATATGATTTTGATGGTCACTTTTTATTAGTAGTCATTAAGATGCTTAGTGAATCACCAACGATTTTGATTTTGTTATTACCTGATATTTTTGCCTATTCTAGTGCCTCTAAAATTACAAACGCCTCCCCTGAGAAGATGGAATAGACTTTATGTAATTTATATTTGCTAACGTGATAACCGCATACTATTGCTACCAATAATATTGTTGGTGTAGTAGTCTCTATATTTTTATTAATTGCCACTAATTATTAATGAATAGTTATCTGGTTTATGATTACGACAGATAATTGGTAATTGGATATTATAAGGCCTGTTAATAATAATTAAATAATTATTGTTAGGGCACAATAAAAGTTATCCTCAATTATTTATATAGGATTATAATTAGATTCTATAACAACCTTGTTGTGTACTTCTACAAAGAAGGCCATAGCAGGTAAGATTTATAAAACTATTTAAAAAGAATTGTAAAAAAAATAGTATGTATCAAGTTGTCTTTCAAGAAAAGTTTTCAAAATTACTTTACATTCCTCATTTTGTTTTCAAATTTTAATCGGTTACTGCGAATTGAAATTTTAAAACGAATTAAATATCAAAGGACAAATATGAAGACACTCATCAATGTGCGTGTTTAAACAATTCATATTTAGTTTGTTCTCCAAAATAGTACATGACAAAATAAATAAGTTTGATAACGATTTAACGAAAAAAAATTCAATCAAACCGCCGGAGCATTAACAGAGAAATATACTTAGTAAATCAAATAAAGGGTTAGAACCACTAGTATAAATGACTGTCAAGTCTAGTAGAAGAATACTAATGCTATAAATGACCCTGAGTATTTAGACCACAATATCACAACTTTAGTTGCCACAAAGGCTAAGATGTGCTGTGGTACAAAAGCAAGAAATTGAAATATATTTAATAAGGAGCCATGAAATAAAATATTTAGTCCCATCCTAGAGAGAAAAGAGTGATAACCTGTATGTAGATGAACCAACTCGACTAGCAGCAGTGTATTCCATTTAACGCTGATAAATAAAACTTAAAGTCTTTCATTCATTGTCTAATTAATGAATCCCTACTCTGATGTGTTTTTTTTTAAGAAATCGATTTATGAATATTTTTGTTCTAAAAGTTTCTATTATTCTAAACCATAAAATAAAATCAACCATTTTGTTAAAAAATTAATGTTTGCAAATTTTAATACTGACGAAATATGTCAGGTTTGCATATTCAGGTTTGTCCGACAAACAATATAAATTCTGGACTGTCATATTAAAATGTCATGGTTTATTGCATATTAAAAGGAGTTATAAAAGGTCTGATCCATAAAACAATTTGATTCAAGAAAACTTCATCTTCGGAATGACTCATTGAATGTTTTATTTCGTCTTTCCCTATATACATAAGTGAAAATCCCAGGTGTGCTTCCAATTTGTTATAGTTTACATTTTTAATGATTTTTTAGTATGTCTGCTTGTAAGAATATTCAGACATTACAAGCAATGAATTTGTTTTCTAAGTCTGTTGCTATATGTTACAAACTCAAAAGTCAGTTTCAAACGGGAGGACTGCCTCTGTTGAAGTAGGATTAGGATTAATATGATTTGGGCAATCAACAACTAGATTATTATGCCCTTTATAGTAGTATAATGCTGTTTACAAGTCCCTGTTTCACTTTATGTCTAAAATAGTATCAACTAATATATTTTAAATACCGCTCTTGACATACCCTAAGGGTATTAAATTTACTAATTTTCTATACAATTATTTCTTAACTAAATCTATAAATACATTTTTATTTATTTATATTTACTTAAAGATGTGTGCTAGTAACACGAGTTACGTTGTATCTATTTACACTTCTTACTACTGGCTTAATATTTTTAACTGCCTTTATATTTGGAAAATAATTAATAATTATTGTACATTTTTTAATACTGGCAATATTATTCTATATAATAATAGTATATACATATCCTATATAATGATAGTGTATACACTTTTTTCATTATATATTATATTACATAAGCATATATTTTCTCCCTTTCAAGTTCATATCTTCAACTGGCATTATAATTAGCCAATATTACAATTAAATGACTTTTACTTTTAATGTATGTACTTTTTCTGTTTTTTATTTATTTTAGGAAGTAATTAAAATCAATTTATCACACACTTACTCATACATACTCTGTTGAAGTAATGTTATAGCCAATATGTTACTAGATAAGCAGTACTACGTAGAACTAGTATTGTCATTATTCTCGTAGTAATTTGCTTTAGCTGGTTTTTACGTCTAGAGCTATAAAAATAAAAACCGATTTGCCTAAATAAAGCATGGCGTTAGCAAACATTTCTTGTCGCGTTAGGTGCCTGTTGCAAAGAGGGATATAAAAGTCAGGTCAGATCCACTACCCCCTGTCGCAATTTATATGCAGAAGGAAATATTAAGATTTGAGAAATGTCTCGGAATAATCCATAAAATAGGAGGGAAGAGCCGGAGCGTATATTGGCCTGGAGGTTACGACTCAATCTGCCAGTGACATCTGCGTACCATGGCCGGCGTGGCTCTTGTCGGCGTATTTGCCTCCCACAATAAGTTCCGTGTCTATTTGCTCAAGACGAGGAGGACCCACAACCCCCGACAACATTTATTGCGGGGATGGAAGAGTGTTAAACTCGGATTGGAAAACAGCGATAACGAGCCATTTCATGAAGCGCTTAAGTGCGTCCTATAACTTTATTACGTACCGAGCCGAATAATGGTCTCTCTTAAAAAGGCTTTACGCAATGAGTCATACGCGTGGGGTAAAAATATCCATTTATTTTTATCAAGTCGTTTAAATTTTATAGTTGCGAATTAAGTAGTATCCTGTCTCCTCTCTGATAAAATTGTCTGTGAAGCTGCAAACTTAATTAAATAACTTAACCACATAATAAGAATACTAAAGAACTGCATAAACTTCTGGTGTATATTACTTCATAAAATGAATGATAAGTATAAATTTAAGTATATATTGACAAGTCTCATAACACGATGCCCACACTCCATAAATTAATTTTTAGTGTTTCAGCAAATTTTTTTATATTCTTTATTAAATTGTTTTTAAAATAATATGACAACTGAGATAATCCCGGAAAAATAGTCTCCTCTACATTGGCGAGTGTTTCTTCCTCTAAGAAATAGGCCACCGTGGCATTGATGAACCTGACTTTAGCCGAAGAAGGAGAGTTCAGCTTTCAAGAATATATTTTTAAATGGAAGAGCTTTTTCAGGATTATCCCAGATTTACAACTCTTTCATTTCCAGAAATCTTCTCGATTGTTTTCTGTTACTAGCTGATCCTCGCCTAAAATTGGCTAGTACTTTATCTTAGGAAAGTATTATAATAAAGCCTCTCCAATACTAGGAAGTTGCTTTTAATTCCATGTTTTATTAATTCTGTGATTGTTTTCCTAATGTTTATATTTAATCTGGGGAAATTTGTTTTTTCTTAAAGTCCTTACCAGTATAGGGAGATTGCTTTTGTCCTATTTGTCATTTGAGCCAATACCTATATACTGTATTAGAAGTCTTATTCGAGCTTTCTTTTTGTTTTAATACATTTTTTCTTTCATATTATTTTCGTCAATCAATAAACCTATGTCTGCCCAAAGAAATCAAGGGTTTCATGGAAAGAAATCAGTTTTTCTCAAAAATTTAATTCTAAGTAAAACAGGTTATACAGATTCCCAACACAAATCAGATTTCTCAGAGTTACTTCATCCTCCCTATCAGCTCCTCGCACTTTCCTGATTTCCTAGCCCCGAGCACGACCTTACAGAAACCTAGGTAACTGTTAGTCTGACAACCGTTTTATAATTCATAATTCTGGCTTTATTGAGAGGCCTTTAAAGCGACGAGCATAGGTCTTTCGTATAGTTACTCCATTTAACTGTACTTTCCAGGCACTTGATTTTCCTGCAACCGGTAAATTCATAAACTAACAAAATCTTTCCATTTTATGGCTTTCTAAAAGTTCCAATATAATTTGTTATTTTTATTTAATGAAAATATTTTGATGCAACTCACTGACTAGGGCTGACAAATAAAATTCTACAATGACCTTAAAGAGTCCGAAAAAGATAAATAAACTAAGAAAATCTCCCACTTGCTGGATTGACACGCAGATTAAGATATCTGACATTCTATTTTCTACTCCTCCAGTTATGAATATTCTATGTAAGACATCGATTTAAACTGAACGTAAAATGTTTAGAAATGTTTAATTTAAATCACAACTACTAAAATACAAATAACCCTGTTAATGCTTGAAAAAGAGAAAATTGAAGATACTTCCCTTCAAATTCGATGGTGAACTGTCTTAAATTGGAGCTGAGGTTATCCATCTATTTTCGATGGGTTCGATTCTTAGTGGCAATTGGACTTATTTTGTGACGAGCTTATTACACAAAGTCGTTAGCCACATCCTGCCTAGAAAAGGGTGGTACCAGTAGATAACTCGTACCTATTAGTCTTAGAAGCACAAAGTGGAAGTTAAGGAATTAAATTTACCATTTCGATATGACAAAAGTCCACAAATGCAACACAACGATATCGACAAAACTATAAAATAGGATACCATTATAGTAGATAGCCACATATGCAAATTTCTAAACCTAATTACTTATAAAGGTTATATAATTCAGTACTTAAATTAATTTCTGCAGTGGCTCCCAGCTATTGGAGGGGATTTTAATACCGCTCCGATAATAATGCACTAGCTATATGCAAATCTGGGAAAGCGCATGCAGAAATAAAAGAGGCAGAGGTTTATGAGGTAGTGAGATTGACAGGAGGCACATACATAAAACATATTCGGCTGTTATGATCGGTATTTGGAATATGGAAGCTGGGGCCAGATGTGCCATCGCCTCCAGCTCTCGTTTTGCATACGGCCCCAGGCTCTCATACACAATGCACTTTCCTGCATCACACATTCAAAAGACGAATCAACCGCACCGATGGACACATAAACTCTCGAATTATTTTATTTAGCTGTTGTTTTGGGGGAGACATGCACTAGTCAACAAGTGTAAGGAGGTTTCAATGAGATAAATTTAAAATATCTTTCCAACACCATAAATTACTTCTATAGATGCAGAGGAAAAATATATCGATAACAAGTTCATGGATTTTGAGATCTCTGCATATTGAATGAGATTATTAAATTCACTCTTATGTTCTTAAGCCACATTAAATTGCACGTAGGTTGTAATTTCAATTCTTGGTCATTTCAGTACTCCTTCACGTAGACACAAATTAAACGAGATATTTTGAATTTTGAGATTTGTGTCTTTGTTAGCATTACAAAGACCTACTCCAACTAATACTAAAACCAGTTATATCATTTAGTTTTTGGTAGCAATAAGAAGTAGTAGTCAAAAAATGTGAAAATCAGTTGTGTACTAAAAAGTCTAAAAAATTCTATTTTAGGCACAGGAAAAGTGATATCACACAAATGTGCCCCTAACCTTGGCATTTTTAATCTGTAAAATGGTATAAACCACACGACGAGAGTGTATTTCTTAGAGAAAAGAGATATAAATGGATATTTATATTCAGTATTAAATATTTTCTTGTGTGAATTTTTGTAGAAGTCTACATTAACCTTCATTGTTTTTCAAACACATTTAGAGCTGTTTGTGTAAAATGGCGTAATTCGATTGATACTTAAAACCATTTTTAACATTACAATGTGAAAAGGGTCCTTATCAAGATGTACGCTTTCCATAGTCGTAAATTTCATGATTTTTAGGAAACCTTCATGACAAAAAAACTATGAAAAAGACGTCCTATCAAACTCTGAAAACTTTGAAGATAATTTCATATGTGCTCCGGTCTTGACCTAATTTTTTGTTATAAAATATGTTATATATTTTGGGAAAATATACTAGTATATAAAGGGATACTTTTTAAATATCCCTAAAATATTATCGAAATTAAATAATTTTCAACAAAAGCTTGCATAAACGACAAAATGAGGTAATTACCAAGTGAATATGTAAAAGTAGTTATATCCTATAGCGACTTAAACATTCTATTCTAATGAAAACATTCTACCGCATATTTTTCCAAACCAAATTTTTGAACTGTACATTGGGCAATCAGTAAGAATGTAAATGGGTATTTTTACGGTTTGTGGACTTTTTCTGCCATCCTTGTCGAGAGAGAACCCGGAGTTTGCTTAGAGGAAACTCGTGAAAAATGAAGTACATTGAATATTTAACATAACAGGGCAGAAAAACTGTCAGACCTTTCTGAAAGCCAGGCAGCTCTAGGGTAAATGAGAAAGGAAAAAAGCAAATGATTAAATAAAAAGTCAAACTAAATTTTTTTTTCAGAAAGATAAAAAGTGTCGACCCTTTGCCAGATTTTTCTTCACGCTAGAGGCTGACAGAACCTTGATTGAGAAATTCACAACTCTCTCGGATATATAACAAGGAAAGTAATGACAGCGTGAGACATTCATGGAGATGGGACTGATTTAATTAAAAACGATTTAAGATGAATATCCTTAGTGACGACCGCTATTGGAGCTATTTGACACAATTCAGATCTTGTACACCATTCTGTTCACATTGACGAAGGTAATAAATTGACCCGACAGCCACATCACATAAGGATAGTAAAAACATTTAAAAAATTAAAACTTCATTACATCAAGGTAGGGAATCGGGCTATTCATATAATTTGCGTCATTCATATCAATTGGTATTGAATAATGCTAATGGTAGTACTGCATACCAAATAATGTGAACTAACTTAATTTCCATGATTGGTTGGCTGCGAATAAAACTATTTAATAGCAATACGCTAAATGAGGCTGTATCTCGGGGAAAGTCTCTACTATACGAAAATTGAAATACAATTTTACAATCTTGGCTTCAAGAACTTAATCGCTTGGCTTAATAATTTAAATATTCGAACCAATAGGAATGAGAGAAAACCACAAACTCATGTGACAAACTTCTAACTTTCATTTTAGGTCCCTGCGATTCGTCGTGGTGTATCAAAAAGGTACATTGAACATTGTCTATGATTGAAAATTATTATATATATATATATATATATATATATATATATATATATAATTTTACTGAAATTTAATAAAAACTTAAATTTTCGTCAATTTAAGTTGACGGACTTTAATAAAAAATATTTCTTACAACTATTGCTACACCAGAAAGGTTACAGGTAGCGTTTCGAAAATTATTTTTTAATTACACAATAGCCAAGTAGGAGTGTTTCCTGAAGTTCGAAACCAAAGAAATTCCATCAGAAAGTTAGGCATTTTTAAACTTAAGTTTATGGAAATCATTTAATTTTATCAGATTTTCTCTAAGGGAAATCAGCTATTGGGGTCGTCCTCATGATGCGATTTATGAAAAATTTCCTCAAATGTCCATCGATCCTACTCAGGTCAGCTCAAAACTCTCTCTCTCTCTCTCTCTCTCTCTCTCTCTCTCTCTCTCTCTCTCTCTCTCTCTCTCTATATATATATATATATATATATATATATATATATATATATATATATTGAAATGAAATGAAATTTGTTTATTTCAATTAAATGTCATGACAAAATAGGATATGTTATTTGTTTTCGTATAAACAATTTTCTAATATTATGCCCATTAAATACTTTACAAATTACTGGAAATGCATTTTGAACATATATAATACATTTGTTAAAAAATTACGTCAAATTCTAAAAATACGTTGTATAAATTTCATCAGTTTAAATACTTATATAAAATAATTTAATTTCTTTAACAATCTTTATACAACCCTAAATATGTACAATTTTTTAAACTCTAAAACATACATTATTTTATTTGTAGTTGCATGCAAATTTATTAAAATATGGAAAGCTTTGTAAGTGATATGAAACTTATCTCACCTTATAGAGGCAAAGTAAATTACTTTAGACTGTTATTTATGACAAATATTTAGCAGTTTTATTTAATAATTGAAATTGATCGTTACCAAAGTCCATATTTAAACATTTTATGGGAAAATGGAGTTAGTTAATGGATAAAATCGGACAAGTGAGAGGGAGATTTAGAGGGGAGGAATTTCGAAATGTTTAATATTTACGTTATTATGTGTCGTATCGAAAAATTGTATATTGTCAATCTTATTGCAAAAATGATGATAAATCTTGTTACATAAATGTTTTCGCTAAATTGAATATTAACCGAGGTTTTTTTAGTTTTCAGGTATCAGTAAATCCCACTCCTACTCATGTTATATTAACAAAAAGTTGTTAATTTATGAAGCACTTTATTTGAAGCCTAAATGTCAAATATTTTTGTCATTGAACTTTTACGTTTTGAGATTAATCCAAATGCGAGGCGCATGTGGGAAATCTGTTTAGTTAACGCAGCCCCTGCCTGGCACCATTTGAGAAGTTGGAGTACTGGGTGGTAGGCAAGCAAACTGGTGTGGAATTCCGTAAATAAGCTATGGCGACTAGACTGTGTGTGGTTTGCAGATGTCGACAGGCACAGCGGGGGCTCATTTCGCCCTAAGAACTTCTGAGGCTAGACAAGGCCGATCACAGCGGGGGTTGGAGTCCTCTGCCCAGGACTCACCCTTAGCGCACCCCGTCAAAGTATGCCGCCCTACCAGGGGGTCTGAAATACTCTCTATGGATGCCGGTCAGAGGGGGATCATCAAACGACTTGCACTATTTTTGTCAATATTTGGCAAGCATTAAGGGACGAACCTCCAAAATACAGGAATAACTCTGAGGTAGTTGGGACTTAACCACATCTGTCGCATAGTTTTGCAAAAATCGTAATTTGGTTACAGACCTATTCCAGCAGTACTCAAGGAATTCCTTACAAAACCGTTATTGTGCCCCGAAAGTCTAGTTCAAAATAAATAGTCAAGCCAAATGATGAAGAAAAGTTAATTAGCAACCCTTTCTTCTTTCTAAACTTCTGAATATTCATATCAAAGTTGAATTTTTAATATTCAAACGCTTATTTAGCCAGATTGCACAGGTTACTGAGGGACACCTGTATTAATATTATGCCTTCAAGTGAAGCACACATTGCGCACATTCCACTTCTTTCCTATCCCATTATTGTTGGAATGTCTCACCCAGAAAGCAACCGAAAACCTATATAACCCTTTAACCATCTTCCCTTGTATGTTCTTATTGAAAATCAAGGATTCCCCGTTTACAACAAAAACACAACAAATTGTTACTCCCATTGAAACGATGTTGAAACATTTCAATCAACCGACGACGAAAAAACCCAAAGTTTTATTTCCCACCTTAACTAGTTATTTTATTTATAAGCTTTGAAGGGGTTCAGGTTAGCCATGGTAAACCTAGAGTGACGAGTTCGATTCCCGCCTGGGCAGTAGGAATTTATTTCTGTGACGGAATTCATTAAATAAAATCCTTAGTCCCACCTTGGCTAGAAAAATGTGGTAACCTGTCCGAATTAGCCTTAAATGCGTAAAGTGGACGTTAATAAATTATTTAAATTTTTATAAGCTTTGAAAAATTCGATGTCCATAAACCACTTTTTTTTAGCCATATATAAAATATTACCACTCAACTCATCCTATTTGTAATTTCGTCGTTGCAGTAGACCTGCGAATTACATACTCCATTTGCACTTGGATTATCTTTACGAGAAATTAGTAAAAGTTCCTTTTAGTAAATTGTAAAACCTACAATTTTAAATTTGTATGACGAAAGCACAGCATTTTAGCGTTTTACAAAACTTGTTATATGCATGTGGCACCGTCCTAAATCAGATTTGTAAAATAGGTTAAAGTATACAATATCTTCATTCGTGTGCCCCGGATCAAAGCATGTTGAACATAATTTATTTAAATGACGTACAAAAAAGGTTCTAAATACGTTTTCTGTTAATCTTGTAGTTTGCAGAAAACAGCAGAAATTAGCTGATTCTAATTACTGCCCTGCTATAATTACCCCACCCAAGAAAGGTTTGTATTCCGAGGACCACCCACAAGCAGGGTCGCACAGACACACACATACAAACACACACACACACACACACACACACACACACACACACACACACACACACACACACTGTTGATATTTGTGTTTGAGGCAGGTGGTGGTTTCCTATGCCTAATCATTTTAGCATTATAGGCCCCCCTTAAGGGAAATCTGCTATTGAGGTTGTACTCAAGACGCGATTTTCAAAATTCTTCTTGAAGTGCCCATCGATACGAAATAGTACTTGACGAAAATGAGGTTCGCTCAAAATTAGATGTATTTGGCTATTACCGCTTTAGCGGTACCAATTTTGGTTTAATTGTTACCAAACTCGATGTTTATTGTTTCATGTAAAAAGAAAGATCAAGTTTGTTAATGGCTAAAATCCGACCAGTGAGAGGGTGGGGGTTTAGAGGGGAGGAATTTCGAAAGTTCTTAATATCTCTGTTATTATGTGTCAGATCAAAATATTGAATAGAACCAATCTCATTGCAAATGTAATGTTCTATAAATGTTGTTATGTGCGTTTTTTCACTATATCGATTATTAACCGAGATATTTGGATCTTATAGTTTTTGGCTTTCAGTAACCCCCCCCCCTCTCCTACTCATATAATATTAACAATTAGCTGTTATACTATGAAGTATATTATGTGAAGCATAAATACTAAATATTTTTTCATTGAACATTTACTTTTTGAGATAAATGCAAGTACGTGGCATGCGTAGGAAATCTACCTCCAAGACGGACTTTTATACTACTCAGGGAATGAAAATGTTAAAATTTATTGATATAAAAAAGTATAATCAAGTTTATAAGTTTGTCAGGTTTGATATACGCATGATGCTATGCATAGCTCGAAGAATTTTTGACATATCTACTGGGGACATGGGATGGTAGAGACAGGATTTATCTGAGGAAAGAAAAGAGGAGTCTATATCCGGACAGGTGACCTATCGAGAGGAAAAGAGCTCTCTCTGCCTCCTATATCTCGTAGAAGGGTGGGGGGGGGTCGGAGGCAGAGGAAATTCAGGAGGAAAGCAGAGAGAACGATAACATCTGTTGGAGCAGCTGAGCCCCAGAGCAATCTGTAGGCAGATAGTGGCGCCCTCTTTACCTTCTGTATTCCACTACTAAACCCTCACCAATATATATACACACAGAGGGTGACACGTGTCACTCATTCTTCCTTCCATATCCTTCATCTTACAATATATGTATAGGGCTATACTTTGTTCGGTATGGATACCGCTGTTGGCCAACTCACAATTATACTTGGCTATAATAATGAAAAAATACTGGAAACCGAGGATATTTGTTTACTATCATTGCAGAAATCGAAGGCATAAAAATATCATGAGTGCTAGACCCATTTAAATCTGTGGATTTAGCTTGTGTGGTTTTCTGAGAACTAAATCAAAAGCTTAGTCTGTTTTAAATAAAATACATTTATTACCTTCGTCCAGACTAATCTGTTTACAGGTAATAGCCATCAAATTGAGGGTTTTGAACAATATTCTAAATATTTTCAATATGGCCTGAACTGATGACATAAATGATCAAAATGCTAAACAAATTCACTTTAACTAATCCATGGCCGAAGGTCAACAAAAGAATGAAAAATTCAAATGATTATTAAAAATTATTTTTACTTCTCTACCAGTTAATCGTCCATATGACACCTCATCGGGAGAAATTCTACTACAAAAAAGGCAACTAAACTAAGGCTACACTATTCTATAGGACGTTCCACTAGCAACGGCAGTCGGAGAATGGCGGGTCAAGCCAGCTTATTTATGTTGATACGCCACGAAATAAAAATATATCAATTATCCTTAGTGAAGTGTAGTCTAAGTAGTAAATGAGAAATTTATAATCTATCAACTCTCAGTTTAAAGTTTCTAAGGTGCTCAGGTTAGCCATGCGAGTTAAAGCGTTGACTTTAATCTCACATGGTAAACCTAGAGTGGCGAGTTCGATTCCCGCCCTGGGCAACAGGAATTTATTTAGTGACGGAATTCACTAAATAAAATCCTTAGTCCCACCCTGGCTAGAAAAGGATGGTAACCTGTAGATAACCCGTCCCAATTAGTCTTAGTTACAAAAAGTGGACGTTAATAAATAAATAAAAAAAAAATCCTACATTATATACACCAATTATAAATAAATAAAAATAAGAATTAAAAGGTTAATAGTTATTTAAAATTATCACAGCCAAAAAAATTGAATCACTTCAGAATAATAAATAAATATCACCCCATAAATTACCATTGCCTTTATTTACCACTTTCATATTAATTTATCTACCACTTCAACATAGTAGGTATTTAAATTCCTCTTGTCTGTTTTAAAATTAATTAGATTCTCCTGATCTTTGGAAATGTTCATAGCTTCAAGAATATTCCTCTTACCATACTTTGGTTCCTTGTGTAATAATTTTACATTATCAAATCTAAAACTGTGTTCTGCAACATTACAGTACTGTACCAAAGCGGGTGTGTTCTTATTTTTGGCCTTGTTTAGATGCAATTATAAACTCCAATTAAAATTATATAAAATGTGAAATTTCAGTCATTTTTTTGGTCCTTTAAATCTTACACTTGTTATTCAATATACATTTTTTCCCTCCCCTAAATAGATTGTATTTTTTTATTAGGTTAGAACGTCAACTCGGCAATATACTTGATTGGTTGTAGTTATTACAAAACGTTAATCAAATGTAAGACAGAGGATGACAGCACAATTATGTAATGTATTGAAGAAATATATCAGCGGTCGTATCGTACAAAAGACCACCATCTCTGGAATTGCTTACCACAGCCTCTCTCAGAGTCCTTATTTAAGGATAAAATGTAGGATATATTTCTTTCTGGTTAGGAGCGGTCTCCGCTGTATCATGAGAGATATAAAAGGTAGCTCCTTGGCAATAAATCATTGCTGAGAGAGAAACAGTACGACCCCTTGTTTTTATCAGAACTGGGGTCTGTTTGGGGGTGGGCGGCACATACCGTGGGGTGGAATATAATATTGCCATAAATACTCATCCTTTTCTAGAACTAACCCTCTAAGTATTATGTATTTATTGTCCCCTAATGTGATAATACTTCTCAAGATAGTTTTCATCAGGTTTCTTGGTTAGAAGTCAACATGTACGGTTTTCACTATTGAATTTACATTTGAACTAAGACTAAGATAATTATATAATAAAAGCTCTGCAAGATAAAAAAAGAAGTCACGCAGGGGCTGCATTAACTAAGTATATTTACCACCTGCGTCACATATTTGCATTTATCTCAAAAAAGTAAAAGTTCAATGAGAACAATTTTTGGTATTCGGGCTTCAAATAATGTGGTTCATGATATACAAGCTTATTGTTAAAATGACGTGAGTGGGAGGGGGAGTTTATTCAGCACCGACAACCAAAAGATACAAATATCTCCGTTAATAATCAAAATAGTGAACAACGTACATAACCAAATTAACAGGTCATTACATTTGCAATAAAATTGGTTCTATACAATTTTTCGATCCGACTCATAATAACGGAGATATTTCTAAATTACCCCTTCTTCCACTACTCCGATTTCAGCTGTTAACGAACGTGATCATTCTTTTTACGCGAAACGACTAAATATCGAGTTTGGTAACGATTATATATATATATATATATATATATATATATATATATATATATATATATATATATATATATATAAAATTGTAACCTCTGTCTGTACATTGATTTTTTTCACGAAATTTCACGATAACTTTTCGTTTCACATGTCATAGACACCATAACTGCATTTTGTTTCTTTGGTGTCTGTTTGTTTGTTTGTTTGTTTATTTGTTTGTTTGTTTATTTGTTTGTTTGTTTGTTTGTTACCTTTTCACGCATAAACGGCTGAACCGAATTTTATGAAACTTGGTATGTATATTACTACTAACCCAACTTAGACTTTAGGCTATATTAATATCCTCTGAGACGAACAGGAGTGGGGGTTATAAGGAAAGCCAGAAATTAAAAATAGCGATATTTCGATTCCTATTGGTTTTTCAGCAAATATGCACATAACAAAAGTTGTTTATTTTGTTATTTAGAGTAACTTTTGTTATATACACTTTCGTCGTATACCGAGTTATAAACGAGATATACGCTAAAACCTATAGAGGAAGTGAACTATTTTATATGGCACAAAAGAATCAACCAAACTAAATAAAACTCGGTATGTGTATTAGCACTAACGCTTTCATTATAACAAGCCATGCCAACATTTCTAGGGACGGGCAGGAGTGGGGGTTATAAGGGAAGCCAGAAATTAAAAATAGCGATATTTCGTTTCTTATTGGTTTTTCGGCATATATGAACATAACAAAAGTTGTTTATTGTGTAATTTAGAGTAACTTTTGTTATATTCACTTTTGCCGTATACGGAAGTATAAATGAGTTATACTCTAAAAACTATAGAGGGAGTCCACAATTTTATTTGGCACAAAAGACTCAACCGAACTAAACCAAACTCGGTATTTGAATTAGTACTAACGCCTTCCTTATAATAAGCCATACTAACATTTCTAGGGACGGGCAGGAGTGGGGGTTATATGGAAGGCCTGAAATTAAAAATAGTGATATTTCGTTTCCTATTGCTTTTTCAACAAATATGCACATAACAAAAGTTATTTGTTTTGTTATTTAGAGTAACTTTTGTTACATGCACTTTTGCCGTGTACGGAAGTATAAATGAGTTATACGCTAAAACCTATAGCGGGAGTCCACAATTTTATTTGGCACAAAAGACTCAACCGAACTAAACCAAACTCGGTATTTGAATTAGCACTAACGCCTTCCTTATAATAAGCCATACTATTTCTAGGGACGGGCAGGAGTGGGAGTTGTAAGGGAGGCCTGAAATTAAAATAGTGATTTCCTATTGGGGTTTCGGCAAATATGCAAATAACAATAGTTGTTTACTTTGTTATTTAGAGAAATTTTCTCAACACTTCTTTTCAATATGAACTACCAGGTACCTCAAATGAAAAAATTTATTCAAATGTATGTCAATATTTTCTCATTAATAATTCAAATCTATGCATAATGCACAGGAAACGGGAAATATGACAATATGCAGAACAGCGAAGTCTTGCACTGACGGGTAAACGTCATAATATTGTGCAATGTAAAGCCTGCTAAAAAATACCATCACCATTCAGCCTCAAATGAATTCCCGGGCGAAGCCGGGTATCTGAGCTAGTATATATATATATATAGTTTTCAACGGACCGCATTTTCGTAATCTCCCAGGTAAGGTCGATGGACGTTGGACATTTTTTTTGAAAATAGTCGTCATGAGTACGACCTCAATAGCTGCTATAGTATATTTTGTACCAAGGGCCGAAAGTGGGCATTTGCCGAGATATTTTTTGACCGAGACGTAGTCGAGGTCATGAAAAGTTCGAGGGCCGACAAAAGCACTCTGGCCGAGGCACGAACGCTATTTTTCACAATACTACAATAAATATTAATATGATATAACATTAATCAAAAACAAGGTTTTCTTTTGGTTAAGTGTACCTCTTTGTTAGAAGGTTATCTTGTGGTTATGGGGACATGATGAATGTTTAATGTATGGATTGTTTTATGTTATTATGTAAGTTAATAAAGAGAGATGAACATATGTCTGTTTCATTTTATACAACTGATATATTTCAAAATGCTAAAAAAAGTTAGTTCGTTTATTTTTGATTTATAGAAATGTTAAAAGTACAATTTTGGTTGTTTGAAAACATAATACCCTTTGAAGATTCTATTACTTGTTTTTTGTTTGACACATTCACACTTTTACTCGTAGTTGGATTGTTTCTGATTAAAATATCCTCTTGACAATCTTCAAATAAATCATCAATTGTAAAGAGAGACTGATTTTCATATTCAATAGTTCCAAAATCAATATTTGATGTCGAAGTCGATGACTCATTCACTTTACTAAACAGTCTGTTAGAAACTTCCAATTTCGATAATGAATACTCTTCGTCATACCTATCTTTTGATTTTGCTGGTAACAAATCTGCCATGATTTCTTTTGCTCTTCTATTTATAGATTCTGATATATTATTAGCCATTATTACTAAATAACTAAACAATAATACGATCAAAACAAACTAATATAATGTATATAATGAAATGAATGAATTAAAATAATAAACAGCTGATTTTGCGGCCCTAGGGCAAATATTCATTTTTGGCCCGAGGGCGGCAAAGTGTAGCTTTCGGACCGCAAATTAGGTGTGTAAAACAGGTGATTACTTCGTAGTATGGTGAAAAAGCATTTTTGCTGGAGTCTATCTCTAGTTTGCTCTTTTATTGGAATATTATTTATATATTTATGTTACTATAACCATTTTCTTAAATGTCTCTTCCGACAGACGGTCGTAGCTCATATCGATTATACTTTTTTATTATTTTTTTTTATATCGGAGATCCAGTGTTCGAATTGGATGGTGGTTGGGGAACAAAGTGACCTGCCGTGGTTGTCCCGACAGTTTCCCTTCTACTGAACACTCTAAGGCTTTATACTTTCTACGGAGCATTGCATTTATAAGTTCTCAATTAACTTAAGTATTGTTCAAACATTTTTCCAAGGTATTTGAGGTTAATTAATTATAGATTGGTAGCGTTCCATGAAATCAATTCACCGCGTACTAATTACACCCAATTTTTCAGGTCCGTGTAAAATATTTCCATAGTCATTATGCGTTTTGCATCGGCATAATGGATGCAGTGATATCGATTATTGGTTGCAGGCTGCAGTATAGCAATTAGGGAAAATAATTAATTTGTGTATGCTATAGCACGCTGTCAGTGGTGTGCTTGGCTTCTATTCTTGATGGAATCAGAGTTGCTATGAATGGAAGGACACAGTGACCGCCTCATTGTTGCTCTCTCAAAGCCGAAAATTGAGCGGGGGTTCCATTCATGCTCTCACTGCAGCTGACAGCTCTGACAACCTCAGCCACGCCCATCAATTTAATGCATCGCATGCTTTATGCTAATGAAATGCACTCCAGCTACCACAGATTTATTTTATTATAAAAAAATACAAATTATTTATTTGGGCATTCATGAATTGAAACGCAGGGGCTCCGTTTACTAAGCAGATTTCTCAAAACGTAAAAGTAAAATGAGAACAATATTTGGTATTAGGCTTAGAATATAACAGCTTATTGTAACTATGACATGAGTAGGGGTATTGAAGGCCAAAAATGAGACAGCGAAAAAAAAAAATATTTTTGTAACATTTCATATGCAATAAAATTTGTTCGATACAGTTTTTCGATACGACGTTTAATAACGGAGATATTAAGAATTTTTTGAAATTCTCCTCCTTAACCCTCCTTCCTACTGGTCAAATTCGAGCAGTTAACGAACTTGATCTTTAGTTTTACGTAAAACGTTCAAGTGTCGAGTTTGGTAAGAATGAAAAAAAAAAAAATCGTCCGATAGAGCGGTAACAGACAAATATATATATATATATATATATATATATATATATATATATATATCGTTTTGAACGGACCTCATTTTCGCCATCTCTTGGGTAGTATCGATGGACATTTGAGGAAAGTTTTTGTAAATAGCGTCAAGATTACGACCTCAACAGCAGATGTCCCTTAAGGGAAATCTGATAAAATCTAGTACGTAACTCATTCTCATTCCTGACCAACGGATGAGAGCTGAATTGATATTAAATGATAATCCCCATGTGTCAGGACTGGAAAAAAAACTTGAAAACATAGTAGACATATAAATTTTAAAAAGTCCGTCGCGCAGGTCCTGCGTAAACTAAGCAGATTTCCCACAAACTTATACGAAACTACTGAGACTTCACCATACATTATTCCTAAGCATGACAAACTCGATTAATGCTTGAGACAAAAAAATGTGTAGAACAACAATTTTAGAGCACCTGTACTTTGCTCTATAACATTTTAAACTATTTAACAAGCACAGAGAATTTTGAATTATTAAATAATTGATATTATAAACACAACTTAGTGGCCATAAAGTATAGAAACAAAACAAACCGTAACTACATCATTAACTTCTCAGTGACATGTTTTTTTCAATTTTCTTCATTACTGAACCATAGTGCCTACTTTATTTAAAGACTGAGCATACCATCATTTCATATACGATGTTATAGGTTCGCTGATACCTAAATATATTAGGTATATTTTCAAAATCATTTGAAGTAACGGTTTGAAAATACCAAGAACAGAGGAGAAATCATCAGTCGTTATTAGGTTGGATAGGAAAGAAAGCTGTAGTTGTGAAGATGCAATAAGGGTTTAGATGAGCTCACGTAGATAGGCGGTGGTTCGTCCTTCCCGATTAAACAATAAACCCACTTTACGAGCCCAACACCCGTTCATCTCCCCGTTTTCCCGCCAAGAACTTATTACACTGTCAGCTGATCCCATCTTCCCACCCAGATTCTCGCCCTTACATAATTGAAGGACTCATAAAGGAGCATGTGATATTTGGGGGCTTGCGTGCAATAGGAATAAAGAGACTTATGAAGGGTATAAATAAGGATTCATCCCTCATATCCTTCCAATAAGGTCTAGTACTAATAAAATGTAAGATGAAAGCTAATTGGGCATTGTCACTTCGTGAATTGCTTATGGTTCTTGTTATTATGAAAAATTGTCATGATAATATTTACCGATTTGACCGTTTGTTGTTCTCTTTGCCAATGACAAAGGCTTATTGGCACATATTATACATAAAATAGCAATTTAAAAATAGAGTAATATATATATTTGAATCATGGCGACTTAATTATTATTCTTTCTCAACGGTACAATCCTGTGAACGGAGAATTGAATATTAAGTGAAGACAGCCTGTCTACTGTAAACCTAGCAAATTTAACTGTTTTCGCTGTAGGATTATAATTTTACTTGATTTTACAATTTAGAGTGAAGGACAGGTAAACGAAAGAGCTACTTAAGATAATTAGATAACAAGTACTTAATATATGTCACATAAATATATACATAGCCATATTTCACCTATTCTAGAACATATTGCACATATAACTTAGTCGACATGCAATATTTAAAAAAAAAATACTTGAAAAATTCCAACTATAATAATAATGTTCAAAAAGACGAGTTTTATTTCAATAAATCAAATTGTCTAATTCATAACTCCAGAGAGATGGATTTTATTTGGCAATTTTAGGAACAACCCTATAAAAATTCCATACTTAAAATATGCCAGTATTTTAAATTCTGATGTTATGTTTTATAGAGTTTAATAAAAATTATTTAGTAACGTTCACATTCTGCAACTAAGGCTAATTGGGACGGGCTATGTACAGGTTATCACCCTTCTCTGGCCAACAATGAATTCCGTCACTAAATAAATTCCTTTGCCCAGGCGGGAATCGAACTCACCGTTCTAGGTTTAGCATGGAGTTTAATGAGATTACTTTAATTATTTAATTCATTAAATTATTATTTATTTATTAATTTCCACTTTAAGCTATAGAGTGGCTGATTGGGGCAGGTTATCACCCTTTTTTAGCAATTCAATTTATTCTTTTCTTCAAAATTCCATTTTCAAAAAGAATTCCTGTTTCAACAAAGGGAATCGAACCCTTGAACTGTGACCAATCATCCGATTAGAAATAGTTTAATAACGTTGACTTTAGTAAGTAACACTTATCACATTAGTAATAAAAATGTATTTTGTAATCAGATATATTGATCATTCATTTTCCTTCAATTAATTACCTACGGCACGAAATCTAATATGTGTGTTGATAAAATTGAGCTGAGGTTCACTTTAATTTATGAAAATATCGGTTTGTCTCGAATCGCCAACGTTTCAGTTAACAGCCGAATTCGCTTACCGTTTAGCAATGGAAGAAAACTCATTATCCCACATTACATCTTTGATATTGGGATTTAACGAGATTTTATGAAATTAAAAATGATTGACAGATAACTAACAATATTAGTTTTTAATCAAATAATTTCTGAAATTTTTATTATTATTCAAGAAGACAAAATTAAAATTCAAGTAGACATCTGACTTATTTACTTACCTACTTGGATCTAATGAATTTTTTTCCCACTTAATTTAGCGTTAAATGAGAAAAAAATATACCTTATTGTAACTGCTCTTTCATATTCTAAGGCATCAAACGGCACGCGAAAAAGTTAAGTTGTTTCAATATTTAATTAGTTGAGTAATTAAAAACCCGCAACAATAAAGCATTATTATACTGTAACTATAAAATGGTTTTTATTTTGAATGGTTGATATTGAATTTAAAATCATATAAAATACGCTAGACATTATTCTCAAGGGAAAAAGCAATCAATTTTTCAACTTCCTTATTTTGTGTTTCAACATAGACAATAAAACTTTAAGCTGTAATCAGATGACCTTCTTCTGGGCAATAGCAAATTTATTCTGTTAATATGTATTCAAACCTTCATAATGTTTTTGTATTTAAGTGAACTAATCGGAGGTCTTCTAATACAAGGTGGCAGTATTCCTACACACGTATTAGTATTATTAACGCCCCCATTTATTTTACTCTTCAATCACCCAAAATTTCTCTTGAAAATTTATGTTCCTTTGTGTTTCATTCTTCTTATTATTTGTTTTTAAAATATTGAATTAGAGATGGGTTGTACGAATTTTTCCTAAATATAAACTCGCGGAGGGTTTGGGCCTTACTACATAGAAGCACATTCATCATTTGCTACCGAATAATATATTAATTCTATAACTTTACGAACCTTAAAAAGCTACCATAAAATACGTTAATCTTAGTACCTCAATCCTAGATTTATTTAACTTAGTTTGATTATTAACATATTCTGGTAGTGACAGTCTTATGGTATTGTCTACCTAATGTTTCGCTAGTCACGTTGCTGGATTTTTCAGGGTATCTCTGGTGAGAAATTAATAATCATGGCTTACTTACAATCCGATGTTACCTTTAGAGCGTATTTGGATGCAGATCATGTAAGCATTAAATCCATATAATTTATTCAACCTAATTTACATTTCACCATTAATCTGAATAATAATACAAATACCAATGCGTATAGGCCAAAAAAAAAAGCAAAAGAAAGTATTTGAAATAATATCAATCGCTTCAATAGAAAGCGACATCAAAAAACGTTGTTGTGTGTTTATGTTATGAATTTTGAGTCACCCATGAGCCTCCGTGGCGCAATCGGCTAGCGCGTTCGGCTGTTAACCGAAAGGTTGGTGGTTCGAGCCCACCCGGGGGCGTTGATATTTTTAATGGATTTAGGGAATTTTTAATAAGAATTTTCATAATTTAGCAAGTGACTTTGACTTGGATGGAAATTACTCACATTTTTTTCTTCATTATATTGAAGTTTTGTGAATTATATAATTAATAGATTAACTTACTCTATAAATAAGTACATTTACTAAGCAGATTTCCCACCTGCTGGTAAAATACACTAGTGATCTCATCTCACTGCCTACTCTGACTAAAACCCATAAAAATACGAATTAGACTCTTAATATTTGAGTTACGAAAAAGTACATATAAGTACAATTGTAGAGCATCAATAGTTTAAAATCATTGGTTCTATAACCTTTTACGACCCGACTTATAATTATGGGGATATTCTGAAATTTCAAATTCCCCACCATCTATACCCCCCTTATTCTCATGATCCAATTTCAGCGCATAAAAAATGTGACCTTTAGTGTTTACTGAAACCGTTAAAAATCGACTATGTTATACATCAAATAAACATTTCTGAGGCAAGAATGTAAAAACTTAATTGATGTGGTCAACGCACAACGAGTTTTCATGAAAAGAGTATTAAGCTTAGAACAAAGAGGTTCAAAATATAACAGCGTATTGTCAATATGACAAGAGTAGGAGTGGGGGTTTACTGAAGAGTGAAAAATAAAAAAAATCCAAATATCTCGGTTAATATTCATGATAGAGAAAATATGTGTACTGCAACGTTTATAGTTATTTCAATTTACGATAAGATTGGTTATGTACAGTTTTTTTATCCGACTTATAGTAACGGAGATATTACAAATTTTCGAAATTCTCTTTCTAAACCCCCCTCCCACTGGTCCGATTTCACCATTAATGTACTTGACCATATTTTATTACATAAAAGGATTAAACACCGAGCTGGTAGCGATAAAAAAAAAATTGGGGCCGCTTGAGCGTTAACAGACAAATATATATAAAAAAAATATGCTAAATGGAAATTTGTTAAAACCTAGTTGTAAGTTTTTTTATGAATTTTGATGCACCCAAGAGCCTCCGTGGCGCAATCGGCTAGCGCGTTCGGCTGTTAACCGAAAGGTTGGTGGTTCGAGCCCACCCGGGGGCGTTGATATTTTGAATTGATTCAGGTAATTATAAATATTAAGGGTATTCATAATTAGTAACTGTCTTTTACTTTGAATAGGGAATTATTCTCTTTTTTCTGTATTAGTTTGAAGTTTTATAAATTGAATAATTGATTAATTAACTTACTCAATAAATCAAACTAAAAAAAATGGATGTGTATAAGGATAATCCATTATTGACCGTGTAGCTACGAGTGTTGTGTGAGTCATGTTGCTAACGTCTTCTGGGTTTCTCAAGCAAGAAATCTTACATCTTGGCTGAAATGCCTGAATACCCCACGATCGATCCCAAATTCGGGAATTACAGACTAAGTTTTATTTTTATTGTGCGAATACCGAACTTAAAGGATGAATGACTATCTCACCCTCGTCCATTCTATCCCCCAATTCCCATTCCAAAAATGAGGCAACACCTTGAATAATAAAGTAGGTATCTTTTGCCTATAATTCAGCATAGAATGCTGTGTTGGGCAAAATTGTAATTACAATTACAAGTTACAAGATATAACTAATTAGTTGAAATGTAGATACAAATGCAACTGATAATGTAATTAGTTATCTATAATGGTCAAAAACATTTTCCAACCGAAATAATTACAATTGAAACATGTCAAATTAACAATAAGCTGTTATATTATGGTGCGCATCATTTGAGGCCTAAATAACAAAAATTGTTCTCACTGAACTTTTACGTTATGAAATAGATGCAAATATATGATGTATGTGGGAAATCTGCTTAGCTAACGCAGCCCCTGCGTGACGAACTTTTTCGAAATATCTCTGAAGGCTACAATTACAGTTATTTGTATAGAAGGGAAACAGTGTCCGTTAGAGTTGGAGCGCGATAAATATACATAATGAAGGGAATAATGACTTGGGGAGAGAATATAAAATTTATTACTCCGACGAAAGTCCAGGTTTATTACTCCTTGGTCTCAGGTGATGGAGAAAAGTGGACACAGTGTTAAGTTGCGGAGAGCGTTCGCAGCTCTGGGAGCTTTTAATGTGTGGTTCGGATCGTAAAGTGCGTCGTATAACGCCAGTTGGGGAGGGCAAGTCACTTTATACACATGACCGATGCTGACTGCTTCCTTCAGATGGTTTAATGAATACTAAGTCCAGTTATAGCACTACCGTAATACTCAATTTGGAGAAGCTGAAGAACACATTAAAACCAACGAGTTGAAGCAATGAAAGAGCACTGCCTAGAAATATTTATTTTTATATATTTATTAATTAAAATAATGACAGTGGGTACTTTTAATTCAAGATACCCTTCCAAACCTGCTGCATTTGAAAGTATTTCCAAAAGGAATACGTCGTAGTTTCTCTGAACACATGTTATGATCTGGCGTTGCTTGTGGAAGAAAAGGAAGGAACGTAAAATAATATAACATCAAATTTGGAAAAATAAAATATACGATGAACAAGTGAAATGTGAGTACTTGAGAGATGCAGCCTTCGGTTTTAAAACGGTTGTTACATATTTCAACAAAGGACCCTTTGATAGGGTTAGGCAAAAAACACGAGTTCACGGAAAATGACGGAAGTCATGGAAGAATAGTATGGAAGCGCTTTGCTACTTGTCGTGGATACAAGATCGGGTATTGCGAAAGGTTTTGACTGAAGATTAACTCTTTCTATTTCTATGATTGGGCTACACACTCATAGGTAAATGTAGTAAATTCTGTTAAAATTTATGAGAAAAATAATTTTAGTACTTTTTTTCAAGATTTGGATTTATCAACTTCTAAAGCATAGTCACTAAGTTATTTTCTAAAACGAATAATACTTTTTGTAATAATAGCAAGGGGTTGCCACCCCCTCCCCTCCCAATCCCACTATTGACATATGCATTAATGCTTCACATGGGCCTCCGTGGCGCAATCGGCTAGCGCGTTCGGCTGTTAACCGAAAGGTTGGTGGTTCGAGCCCCACCCGGGGGCGCAAACATTTTATTGGTCAGTTATAAAAACCATATCGCCTATCTAAATTTATTATTTCTATTATAATATATTTTTTTAGAAGTTAAATTCATATCTCACACTTATTTGTTGCTAAGGATGAAACTGTGCATTCAATCTAGTGAACTCAAGTCAAACTGTTTGCACACTAAATAATTATGAATAACGAAACATTGACAATATTATAATGAATTCGGGAGTCTTTTAGAAAAACAAGAATGTTATGTCTACTTATTAGTAATGATTCTTTTATTTTCAAGTTATGTTCTTTTTCTATTATTATTTATTAATGTCCACAGGTTACCACCCTTTTCTAGCCAGGGTAGGACTTAGGATGTTATTTAATGAATTCCGTCACTAAATAATTTCCTTTCTCCAGACGAGAATCGAACTCGTCACTCTAGGTTTACCATGTGAGATTAAGGTCAACGTTTTAACTCACATGGCTAAGCTGAGCCTCTTTTTAAAAATAGTATTTGATCAACCTGATTTTGCTACATTCTGAAATAAAATTCAAGGCTCACCAAACCCCATAAAACTATTTAATTGATGGAAAATAATCACAATATTTTCTGTCCAAACAAGCTGCTGCAACTACAATACATGCATAAATAAATGTGTAAATGATTAATATACTTTAGTAGTAGAATATTTAGAAAATCTAAATAGGAAATACAATGTACAGCAAAAACTCTGACCCTAAAAAAATGTTGACGTAAGACCAGAACTTGAAGGAAAATGTTGTTATACTAAAATAATGTTTTCTGATGCAGATCAAGTAAGTGTTGAATCAATATAATTTATACAACATAATTTACATTTCATCATTCATCTGAATAAAAGTACAAATACCAATGAAAAACATTGCATTAAAAAATGATTTGCTAAAACTATTGCATTACACTCCAATAGATAGTGAGAAAAAAAAAAAGACTGTTGTTTGTTTATGTTATAAATTTTGAGTCACCTAGAGCCTCCGTGGCGCAATCGGCTAGCGCGTTCGGCTGTTAACCGAAAGGTTGGTGGTTCGAGCCCACCCGGGGGCGATGATATTTTTAATAGATTCGGGGAATTTTCAATAGTGGTCTAAGAATTTCTATTCAGTCAGGTTTCATTATGAGTAAATGCATTTGACTTTGGATTAGTAGAAATTACTCTTTTTTTTAGCTTATATTGCAGTTTTATGCATTAAATAATTAACTTATTAGATAAATCAAGCTAAAAAAAAAAATTAGTGTTAATCCACAAGAATATCGAAATACATATCTTCTCCAATCTTTAAATTAGACAATTATTTCACATTCTAAAAAAAAGCGTTTTTATTTTAATTTGTATCAAGTACCAAGTATATATATATATATATATATATATATATATATATATATACCATACTGCTAGCCTAGCAGAAATAATATGATAATATAATTTAAACTTCTAAGATTTCAAAATTAGAAAAATGTTGCTAGAAAAGCACCATAATAAATTTCCATCTTGGTAAGTTACTTCTAAACAGATCCTACTAATTAATTCAAGATCATTGAATACTCCCAAACTTCACAATACTGAATTAATTTGTTTTCTTATATAAAAAAAGTCCGTCACGGAGGGGATGCGTTAACTAAGCACGAGCGTCACGTTTTTGCATTTATCTCAAACATTAAAGGTTCAATGAGAACAATATTTGGTATTTAGGTTTCAAATAAAGTTCTGCATAATATAATAGAATATTGTTAATATGAAATGAGTATGAGTGGGGGTTTACTGAGATCCAAAAATTATAAAATTCAAATATCTCAATTAATAATCAAGATAGTGAAACAATTTACATATCAACATTTATAGAACATTAAATTTGCAATAAGAATGGTTTTATACATGTTTTCTATCCGACGCATAATAATGGAGATATTAAGAATTATCGAAATTCTCCCTCCTCTAATCCCCCTCTCTCGTCCTATTTCAGCTGTTAACGGACTCGATCTGCCTTTTTGTATAAAACGATTATATATCAAGTTTGGTAACGATAAGACAAAAATTGCGACCGCAAGAGGGGTTACAGACAAATATATAGATAGAAATATACCTCATTTTTGTCATCTCCTGGGTAGGATGGATGGACATTTGAAGAAAATTTCTAAAATCGCGTCATGAGTACGACCTTAATAGCTGATTTCTCTTAAGGGAAATCTGCTTAAAAAGTAATAGAGAAAAAAATTTTTTTCTTCGACATAAATTTTTCAGTTAATTTGTTATTCGAGTATTTAATTAAGCAATATATGTCGAATCGCTGAAGAGCATAACAAGGGATTAAATTACGCACACACATATTTTTTTTTTTCAGAAAAAGTTCTTAATACATTTTGTATGCTAAAATAGTTTTCAAAGCTAAAAAGTATGCTGCAATAGCACGTTGAAATTAAGTTCAAATATAATGAATATGCTCTCGTCCAAAATTCGTATGTTAACAATATTTTTCGAATTACATCTAACAAAATCATATTAACTAAAAATGTTATAAAATTCGCATCTAATATTAATAAGCAAATGGATTTTTCTTAAACATTCAGAAGTATATTTTCGAGAACTGTTTTTTTTTTTAATACAAATACATTCGTCATTAAACCATGTAATATCATTAACGATGAACCATGGGAAATAAACTCCTATACTACTTAAACGTACACCACTTCATTTTGTCCAATGACGGCAACTCTCATTAAATAAATATGGATCAGGGGTTTTTCTCCTATGTGGTAAGTAATCATTAGTAAAAAAAAAAGCTTATAAATTATTACATAAATAATGAGAATGGTTTGATTTAGAGCCAGGTGACGTCACCACTGTCCGTTTTCAGTCTGCTTTTTCAACGGCGGGTTCTTTGTGTTAAGCATTTAACTAAGTATAACTAGGCTGAATTATTAACGGTTAAAAAATCAGCAGGAAAAGCGTAAAAAGAAGTTACATCAGGAGCTAAGTCTAGACAGCTTTCTGAGTTCACTGACAAGAATTGGCTTGGCAGGAATCTTCAACACTCCCCGGTTGTGACATAAACTTCTTGAATAATGAATTGTAAAAACCATTTGGTGAAACTGTCTTTACTGCTTAAGTATTTTAAAAATTCATTCAGTTATTTTTGAAAATAATTCCATAAGAAAAATAAAATTAATTTAATTTTAGAATCAATTTATATGTTTAAAATGTTTTAAACAATCAAATTTCAAATTCGTAAATGAGTAGAATAGTTAGAAAATCTAAGTAGGAAGGAAAATTTACTGCACACTCCAAAAATATTGGCGTAAGACCCGAACTTGTACAGAAAAGTTTTCATACTAAAATAGCGTCTCCTGATACAGATCAAGTAAGTGTTGAATGAATTTAGCTGAAATTTGCCAGGAGAGCTTCGCTACCCTTTATATTATTCTTGCTTATATGTTTTTTGGAATTGTTAATGTTTCTAAAAAATCGTGGTTTTCTATTTCTTATAGAGTGAATAGACAGCTGATAATTATTAAATTGATGAGTAACCTCAAAGTAGAAAGGTACTAATAAACAGAAATTAGTTCGTTATTTCATGTCCAGCGAAAGTGTGTCATAAAAAATGCAGTAGTATGTAAATAAGCTATTTTTTGACATCGTTTTTAAGTCTTGTATAGGTGACCAAAAAACAAGATTACTATTCTCAGGAATTTTATTTTGCCAAGTGGAAGATCTCTCTAATTCTGTGGGTAAGGGGGCAGGCATTTCCCAAACGCAAGGTGGTTAGGACAACAAAGTCACACTGAGTTCATGATAGATTCTCTGTTCCCGACTATGTAGGCAGCTGTGGTGCAAAAAAAGAGAATATGATTCAGATGGTCTATGATGATGAACATTTTGTTACATCAGCAGAATTCATACACTTTAAAAGGTCCGTCACGCAGGGGCTGCGTTTACTAAGCAGATTTCAAAATGTAAAAGTTCAACGAGAACAATATTTGGTATTTGGGCTTCAAATAAAGTGCTTTATAAAATAACAGCTTATTGTTAAAATGGCATGAGCAGGAGTGGGGGTTTACTGAAGGCCGGAAAATAAAAAATGCAAATATCTCGGTTTATAATCCAGGTAGTGAAAAAACGTACCTGACAACATTTATAGAACATTACATTTCCAATAACATTGGTTCCATACTATTTCTCGAGCCGACGCATAATAACGGACATATTACGAATTTTCGAAATTCCTCCCTTGTAAATCCCCTCTCCCACAGGATAGATTTCAGCCATTAACGAACTTGATCTTTATTTTTATATAAAACGTTTCAGTATCGAGTATGGGAACCATAAAAAAAAATTGCGACCGCTTGGGCGTTAACATACAAATAAATATATATATAATACTCAACTGCGAAATACCTTCAAGATCTGAATATAAAGACTGGACAAATAAGACAAATGGCAACTAATATTCTGAAAGCAAGTGTCCATAGTGAATTTCTATTTATACAATAATAAAGTTTAACTTAAGCTGCATCCTTAGCAACATCCCCAACAAAAAAGATATCTATATAATAATCCAAATGGAAATAATTACCTTAAATAAGGCAGATAGGGAGGCTGACCTTGATAGGTACCCCCAAAAAAGGGGCAGCTTAATTTGTTTTGTTTGTTTATATATATATATATATATACATATGTGTATGCATACAGTTTTGAACGGGCCTCATTTTCGTGATCTCTTAGACAGAATCGATGGGCATTTGAGTAAATCGAAAATCAATTCATGAATACGACCTTTAATATCTGATTAGCGTAAATCTGCTTATAACATTATACACGCCATAGTAGCCCTGGCTGGACTGGTTTACACATCCCCACTTATGTCCATTTTATGTTAATGTTCAGTCAGTGAGTATTAAACAAATTTAATTTTAATGTAATGTTAACTGCAGGTAGTATATTTAATGGCCAAAAGGTAAGTATTGAATCTGAAAGACTGATTGAGCTTGGAGTTGCAAGCTCTCTGGATCTCAATGCTCAAACAGTAATTTTTAATCAGAACCTTCAACGAAACCATGATTAATGAAGTAAGTAAATACCAGAGATCATTAGTAGTTATATTACTGTTGGTATAGTTATTATAACAGGATGAGTGAGTGAATGAACTGTGACTGGACTAGTAACCATTGAAGCGGTAGATGGTTGAGCCAGCAAACAGTTCCAGCCCAGCTGAGAGTTACTGGCTCGATTTTCCACAGTTTCGCCCTACTGGCCGTCTGTCCTCTATTCGCTCCATCTGATTCAATTAGCTCTCTCACTTCGGTATCTTCCAAATTTTTTTTTAAAGTACTAATCCACATAAATATGAAGATAGAACATATTTTCTGAATGTTCACTCTTCATATGAGTGCTATAGAATGTACTAAACCGGGCTTTGTCTTCTGGCTCATCACAACTTTAATGTCAGTCAAAATATGTGGGTGACTCAGAGCACTGTTTGGGAACGTTGGTCTTATAATATAACTTGTTGTCCGGTGATGGACCGTATTGTCAGATAGAGAGGGGGAGGGGGTGAGAATAAATAAATACATAACAAAATCCAGAATATATTTCCATGACGCCTGACTGCTACATGTTGTACCTTTCAGAAATTTATTTTGGAAATTACAGGTTTTTAATCTTATTAGATTTTGTTGTGTTGCGACTTCAGGACCTCGAATTTGTCGGTTTAAATAAACAAAAGTCCCTTTTAAATCGTTAAAACTTAAGATTGAAGAACATTTATTTGCAAGTAAATTTTTAAAACACAATCTACCTTATTAGTTTATGTTTACAAACTATTAATATCATTAAAGCTACTTGGATGTAACTTGATAAACAATTAGTCGAAAGAAAATCCATGGACTCTTGGTAATTCATAATTAGGGCTGTTGTAACATGTAGTATACATTGTAGTTTACCTCGCCCATTTATTGAAATCTATCTAATATTGTAAGGATGAGGAGGCGAAAATAAGAAAATTAAAATTAATGTCGATATTGTCCTTCGCATTTTCTCAAACCAATGAACATATTGATGGGAACTGTTTAATTTTAATTAATTTTTTATCGTTTTCAGGCATCAGTTATCTCCCAGCCCTATCCCTACGTTCTTCTCATTAAACTGTGATATTTAACGATGAAACAGATTTAATGTGGATTCAAATGAGTGAAATATGAGTCATATATATTAATAATTCACTGTAACCCTTCACGTAACCCTTTTTTATTTCAGCATGTTTCTAATCTTATTAATATTTTTTTTCAAATCACTGGTGTTTCAGAATTCGAATATATTATTTGCTTTCCTTATGTGCCATGAATGTGTGTTTGTCTATGTGTTCTTTGTACATATGGAAAATGGAGAATTTAAAGAATATACAATAATTACTCCAGATCAGCTGTTCGAAAGGACTCTAGTCTTTATCTTTACCTTAATCCCTCCACAGCTCCCTTCCCGTCTTCATTCTTCAGCCTGATTTTGTTCATGCACTATCTCAGACTTTCCTTCCCGTAAGAGCGTCTTTTATTTTATAATTTGAACATTTCTTTTAGCTTTTGACTCGATTGCAGTATTCAGATCTTCTACACCATTCAGTTACAAAGTAGTTTTATGCAATAAATCTTGAACTATATTACAGCATTTACATAGACATCCGTCTTATAACTTTGCTGGCCTTGACAAAGGTAAATTGCACTGAAACGTCGGCAAGCTGAAGTAGTTTATTTCAACCTTAGTGACCGACAAGGGAGACGATGTTCCTCTCATTGTGTTGAAGTGGTGTGGCTTCTGTCAAGAGTGATGGAGGAACTATTGTATTGTACATATCACACATTACCAAATGCATTTAACTGCAAGATGTAATATTCTCAATAAAATAAAATCTAATCTATAAAATTAAAGTGGCCGACAACCACATCAAATTAGGATAGGCTCCAACAGCAGTCATCATCACTGAGAATAGTTTTATTATTTGTTTGATTCATACAGTGCAAAGCATATGTGAGAAAAAGTTTGAGTAGGTTTGTCTTCAGTAAGTATCTCATGTGAGCCTGAGGCATGCAGGACACTTGGGTACTCCCTTCGGAGAAATTCGAGAGATTTATATAGAAATTGGAGATGCTTCAACAAGCGGACTATAACTGAAGAAGAAGTCCACTCGGAACAATTAACACTCAGGAATTGAATTCGAAACCAATCATCTCTTACAATTAATAGATTTATATAATTCAAATGGGGACACGCTGTGTCGTCTTCGTGTGAACCACTTGACGAATAAATCCCGAGGTTGCATCGGTGGATCCAATAGGACCGAATAGAGTCACAAACTCACTTAGACAAAGGTACCGAGCGTGGGACATAGTCACCCTTGATGACAGAGGCAAAGACAACTGTCACCAATTACCCAGTGCCTGGTTGCAGTAGTGGAGTGGCGAGCAGTCGCCTGTGTAGTCGAGTGGAATCCACTCCAGCTTCCCTTGCTCCCTGAACCACTCATGAGATGAAAGCCCAGTGACAAACTCCTCTTCAAGAGTATCCGCTCAATTAAGGGCATCTCTCTCGTTACTACTTCTCGAAAGGGAGGTTACTCGCATATTGTATTCTTTGCTGGCAATGCGACTGCTGTCGGCTCGTACAATTCCATTTTATAAGGATCAATTGGTTCCTCTACCACCCAGCATATTCCAGAGATAATTCCATTTAAAGTCAATGGAACCCCATTTTTCGCTCACCATCTGCATGTTTAGGCTAACTATAAAAGCATAAATAGTGATGTCAGGTACACTTCGAAGAGAGGATTCTTTCTTAGTCCAAAGATGTAAGAAAGCTATCCTCTAGTAGTAGAATAGAATATAATATAATATATATTTATAAATTAAAGATTTACATCTTGTATAAATTAAATAAACAAATAACAATTCTGTCTTTTTAAATAAATAATTAAATACAATTATTAAATCCTAATTATTCTCGCTACATAGAGTCTAGTCATTGCGACCCAGGCTGTTAGTATATATATATAGTGTGCGAGAATATTGTCACACCACTAATGAAATTCAATTATAGTCAAACTACCGATTTTTCAGATTCGAAAACTCTTTAAAAATCTTTCTGTTCCCGCTGATGATTCATTGCACACTCCAGTAAGAATTACGTTTTAGGATAGGAGTTCCGTACTCACTTGGTTTTATCCAGTTATACTTATAAATTAGAATAATAAATTTGAACTGCTCGGGTACAAGTAGGGTACAGGCAATCGATGACAACCTTTTCATATAATTACCTAATTAAAATCTAAAGAGACCCGAACCAACAGATGATTTTATTAATGCACAAAATAAATCTATGCGTTCGATTTCCACTTGGTCATAAGAACTTATTCTTGACCAACAAGTGAAATCATTATTAAAGGCAAAGAGCATTTTTATTTATGGAAATAATGAAAAAAAAAAATATTAGTTTGTCAAATAAGTTGGTATAATTTTTTACTAGTAATAAATACTTAAGACTTGTAAATATTTTTAATCAATTATATATGATCCATTTTGATCTATTACATCTTAACATCTTTCAGGGAATTTTTTAATTCCGTCCTCCCAGAACATCTCAGATTTTTGCGCAATGAACTCCTCTATGTACATTTTGCAGTTCTCGAGCGAATTAAATTGTTTCCCGTTAAGAGAGTTTTGAAGGACCCGAAATAAGTGAAAATGTGTTGGGGCAAGGTCTGGTGAACAGAGTGGGTGGGAGATCACTTAATTTTTGTCGCGTATTCAAAGAAACGTGAAAACGGGCGTTATCGCGATAGAAAACTATGCCTTTACTTTGCTCTTCAATTTTGAGCAAGCATACCACTTAAAGATAAGGAAACTGATGCATAAAAGCATCTTAACTAATCCTTTTTTAGAATATGTAACGATTATTGATCAAGGAAATATGATTTTATAAACTCAGAGAGGATTAAATTGAAATATTGATAAACGCTGCGTACGTATTTTACAACTCAATATTGAACAACACTCTCTAGAGAGTTAAATTATTTACTGTTGTGTATTTTTAATAATATTTTATTTAAACCTATTTTATTATTTCCTAGGGTTTCTAGATAGCCAAGAGTGCTTTAATAGGTTTAATTACCGCAATTTATCAAATGACTACCTCGTGAAAGAAAATGCTGACTCTCAACCTAGCTCCAACCTTTTGATAACTCGAACCTATTCTATATTTTAACACGAAGTGGATGTTAATTTTAATATAAATAAATTCACTAAACAGAAGCTATCAAGTAAATATCAGTTGGTAGCTCAATAATATGTTACTAAAAATTCAAAGCAAATTATAAGGACTGGTAAGTAATAAAATAGTTCATACCAATGGCAAAAATCAGGCAACATCTTTAAATTTTAAAACATTTAAAAATATGTTACAGGAATCTCTTTAGCTAATTTCATTAATAGGAGGTAGGCTTCACTACAAACATTGTTCTATAAAACTAAGCTTACAATTGTCCTTGATTCTCAGAAAATGTTTAGTACAATGTACCATAAATGTTGGAGTGTTGTACTCAATATTATCAACGTTATCGCAATGTTAGTATTCGCAGGGCTGTCAGTGACAAGAAACTGTAAACTCATACACGTGAGTGCTATTAGATAATTATCTAATCAAGACATTAAATCGTTGGATATCTGTCAGAGGGCGCCAGGTCCTATGTGGATGTCTTATTAACGAGATGCCAATTCGGAGGTACAAGGGTGACTCTCACCCCCATCCCCTAATCAAATGACAATTAATTAATCTTGGAATGTCTTGGCTCTGACATAGCCCCCAGGCAATTAGGCCCTGACTCCGGTAGACCTCGCCTCGAGCGCCTCGCTTCTAGCGCTCTCTCTCTGTTATCTTGGTAAACAGTCTTCTAGTGGGGTTCTGTCATCAAACGGTTGCAATCTCTCTCTCTCTCTCTCTCTCTTGATTAGTTAGCCGGAGTAATGGTTTGGGATAATGTTTCAACAACACTCTACAAGCCCCAGATGCTGAGTGGATCTCGTGGAATTGTTGTTTGTATAATCAGAATATAATGTTGCTCCTTGTTCCAACAAGTCAATTTTCCAATATCACATGACGTTAAGACATCCGTATTATATCTAACTTGCGATGTGCTATATTACTTCCTTTCTAATGCCACGAAAGGAAAATTAAGCTACCTTAGTAGTTTCCAATATTAACAACTAAACTTTTTCTACTCTACACTTCCCCAATGGCTAATTCGGCTATCATCTGTTACATAATCTTGCAACTTCCTAAAACAAAATGGTTAATGGTAATATATTTTGTCATAACATCCTTCATTGAGACAGGCCCCTTCTCGTTTGTACCTAGAGCACTTCTCCCACTATCTGACTTGGGAAGATGGTACATTTCGCTGTTAGGCTGAAGTACTTTATTGAATCCTGGAAGGCGAGAAGAACTAATACTCAAAATGTCTTGTTAAGCTGACTATAATTTAATAATTTGTCTGACATTTGGGCCAGAATTTATAAGAACATCACGTTCTTTAGTTCAACACAATACATTGGGGAAGTTATTTCTTGGGATGAAATTATTTTATTGCGATAGATATTCCTCTTGAATTTTAGATGGAGTATAAATTGATCATGACTCCAGAAAAGTATATCCTTGATGACACCAAGCGATCCCCCACCCCTTTGGATTATTTCAGGTATACTAAATGGGGGGGGTATAATATATATATAAATATATAAATATATATATATATATATATATATATTATTTTTTCCATTTGTAAATCCTACCTTTCGGCATTACGTACAGTTGTTTAATAATTATTTTCCATATGCTTAAAAAAGAATTTTTTTAAAGAAAAATGTCTTCATAGATTTCATAATTTACATCATACATTATTATATTACCAAATATTATTAAATTATTAGATCTATTTGGCCTTAATGAATAAGAACTTTAGTTATACGAGAGACGTTACATTTTAAGTTTTGTAAAGATTAATTAAAAATTACTTGTATTGAAAGACAAATAAATATGTTTTTATATTTATGCGTGTGCGTGCTTGCGTGAGTGCGCGCGCGCGTGTTTGTGTAAATAAATAATAATAAATATACTGTCAGGCAAAAAATTCCACCCACTTGTAAAAAAAGTTTTATTTGTATATAATACATGGTTTTTGTAGATAATACTTAGTATTTATGAAATTTTATAATCTTTTTTACCTTTGATAGCATTTTATCAATTATTAAATGTGTGTTTACAATTAAAATCAAAATGTAATTGGCTAAGAAAATTTTGAAAAAAAAAAAAAAAAAATGAAAAACGAACCATTGTTATTCCAGAAAAAATTAATGAGATCATCGTTTAGTAGCGCGTGTTTCCTCCTCTTGCTCTTATTACTTCTTGAAGACGCCTCGGCATACTTTAAAGAGGCATTGTTAAACTTAATTTTGAAAAAAATTAAATGCTGGAGACTAAGAAATTTGCAGCAAGAAACGGCACTGACCTAATGATATTGAATAAACATTTTGATTCCATAGAAAGTAAACATTGGAATCTAGAGTCATTTCATTGATTTAGGGATTAAAGATTACTGTCCACTATATTGACATTCCTATTTGAAAACAAATAAAAAGATTACCTATTTATTCATTAAAAACAATATACCAATCCAACGCAGAAAAATTATTAGATAAAAACATGAAAAAATTAAGTGGGTGGAATTTTTTGCCTGTCAGTGTAGATTTGAAGGGGACCTCATCTTCATTATGTTCTCTGTAGGAATGGTTGACATTTTTTGAATATCAAAAATACAATACAAGAAAAAAATCAGTACAATCTCAATAGCGGCTTCACTTAAAAGGAAACCTGCCAGTTTTCATTTTCGGCACACCCTGCTAGTGGCAACTTCCATGGTTTGCCTTCTCATCTTGATGATAATCCAAGGAGATGAACGTGCCACTCATCATTATAAACACTTTGACGTAAAGCCATACTTAGTAATATATTTGCTCCTTTGCAGCGTTGCATTACACTAATTTGCCATTTATTTTGACAGAATCTGTAGAGAAAATAGTTTAAAGAGAACTTGAGCTTCGGATTAGAATCCCTTAGTAGTTTAATCGGATTAGCCATGTCTTAAAGGAGGAGAGTTAATTAGCAGGATGAAGATGGAAGAGGCTTTAAAGCTTCTATTTAATATATTAGCATTTCTAATACTTTATCCTCATCTTAACTACTAAGTAGTCCTTTTAGGTAAATGATTTATGGCAACCAAGTCAGGATTATCGTTATTAAATCATACCTCCGACAAGTAATGGAAGTCATTTATGCCATGATGAGACAAGAAATGATATAATGAAATTCTATTGAATATTGAGTGCCGTCTGAGGAAAACGATTTTAAATTTCCCAATGTTTGAAGTTCTGACAGAGACAAACGAAAAGTACTGATAAATTTACATTGCACTGAAACAACGCTCATGTTCAGGTAGGTTGAGTCGGATTCTAAGGTTTATCTGTATGTTTTAACGCAGCTAATATGAGATTATGAAGTAGAATCAGAATATGTATAAAATTCATATAGTATCTAGGCAATCCTTTAATGAATCTGTTAATATTGTTTTAAGAAAATCATTTTTTAAATTATTGCTATTTCGAATATTTCATTTAGTTTTGAGTGTGCTATGTGTTTTTGCAACACTCAAGATGTCAAATACACCACATATTGAATTACATTTTTAAAACGGTGGATTGGCCTTTTCGCGATACTTTGATAGTGAGCCCTCACCTTCCAGCTGTAACAGTGATATATATTTTATGCGGTGCATAATGAGATAGTATAAAAAGTGTTAGGCTAAGGCCACGGTGAGTTAATGGCCTGGAGGACTTGCGGAGACTGGGGTCCTTAATTAGCGAAGCCTGACTGAGCTTGGACATAAACGGTAGAGGACCAGTACAGGATAATTATTCGCGGAATTAAGAAAATACATTTTCAATAATAATTCGATTTAAAGTTTTAAGAACAATTCTTTCATCCTTGAAACATCGGATTATTTCCAAATGGAAGAATAAAAAAATATGTGTATTAACTATTCTTTATAGTTTCCTTGTCTCAGGATAATTTCGATTTAATATTAATAATACAATGTATTACAAACGTGAGAACCTAAATAATTTAGGAGCTAAGGTTAGCCGTGTGATTTAAAGCGTTGGTCTGAATCTCACATGGTAAACCTGGAGTGGCGATAGGAGATTATTGAATGACAAACTCATTCAATAAAATTCTTAGTCCCCCAGGTGGTGACCTGTAGATAACACTTCCAAAATAGCATAACATAAGTGGATGACTATTTACATTTAATTTTAAATAATCAATATTTTTTAACAAGCTTTGTTATATACATCCTTGATATTGTTATATGCCGTTTATGGAGCTAATTTAATTATATACAAAATAAATAGACAGAAAATTTACTTTGGGTGAAAAATATATTGAAGGTAAGTAATTAAGTCAAATTCAAATTTAATGAGCCAACCTACTGACTATGAGCCAGTGAGAAACTTGTGTCAAAGAGGACAATCATTCTAATTTTAATAATCCAATACCAAAGTTAGTGGGGGGGGGCATCAGAACATATTTGCATGCGTCTCATCTATAAAAGATTCGTTGAACATAATATTTGTAATTTCGGCTTGAAATAAGTTGGCTCATGATATATTAGTTTATTCCCAACGTGCGATGACTGAAAGTGACGGTTTACTGAAGGCTGAAATCTAAAAAATGCCAATATCTTGGTTAATATTGAAAATAGAGAAAACGTGTATATAACAACATTGATAGGACACTAATTTTGCAATAATATTGGTTCTATAATATATTTCGATCCTACTTATAATAACGGAGATATTTTTAATTTTCGAAATTCCCCATTTCTGACCCCACACCCACCCCCGGGGGCCGACCGAGTTGGCCGAAAATTAATACGTATGTATAAATCAAACTTATAATTTGTTAATCATAGTTCATTAAGATTAAACATACCAAAATGATTACTAAAGAATTAGGCGAGGAACGGAAGTATTATAGGATCACAGTACTTCATTATTTATTACGTTAATCTTAACTGCCAATGGTAATTATGTTTCTTTCATTTTTTTTAAAAAATAGTTTCATTATTATTTTATCGGGGGGGGGGGGTGGAAATAATTTTTCCTGATTAGTCTGTCGTGTATGAAGTGGAAGTGGAAAAATGAAAATTAAGGTTATTTGTTTTGAAAATATTTCTTTCAACCATGTCTACTAACATATGTTGATGTTCTTAAAAGAATGAATTCATAGAATGTTTTCGTGTTAAATGGTTTTGGAGCCTCCTTGTCAGAAGGCATTAATTTGTCCAGTTTAGAAATAATTTGGCATAGAGGCAGGTGGCCAAGTGACCTGCTGCCATGGTGCAGAAAAACCAGGGGATGGTCTAGATAAGGGAGACCACCCACGACAGCTATGTATGGTAGTTTGCCCACATGTCCAGACCCCTGTCACCAGTGGCCATGCATCACCACCTCCCGGTCACAAACCACCACCCTCTGCCGTTTTTTTGTCAGTCCGAAACTCTTCGCATGTCCCAAAGCTCCAGGGGCCGATTTTACACGCAAATTAACCTCCCTCTGGTGGCCTACCACTCCTTTTTGAGAAAATTGGAAACGGTCCTGAACAATGGGTGCGGATATAATGAGTGGATAGAATAAGTCAGCCACCAAACAACTACTTTTGCTCATTGGTGGTCCAGGTAACTTTACCTGCACCAATGAGCCCGGACTACCTGTTGAAAGCAGCCTAGCAACTTTCTAAGAAGGGTTTCTGATTGAATTATGTCTCTTTGCCCCATTCACAACTTCCGACTAACAATTCTCATGGTGTTAGTCACACTTAGGCCTCAACCGCTGTGGTCTTCTTTCTGATGCAGTATTTCAGCTTCAAACAAAATATAAGATCAACAAATGTTTACCTGTACAAACAAAGCGAAGATCACACTGTTCGTTAAATGCCTATGAATCCTTTGACTATTTGAAATATTATATTATATTTATTTATTTACGTCCACTTTTTACAACTAAGGCAAATTGAGACGGGTCATCTACAGGTCACCACCCTTTCTTTGCCAGGGTAGGACTAAGGATTTTATTTAATAAGTTCATTACTAAATAAATTCCTATTGCCCAGGCGGGAATCGATCTCGCCGCTCTAAGTTTAACATATGAGATTAATACCAACGTCTTAACGCACTAAGCCAACCTATGAAATATAATGGTAAATTCTATTTGAAATATAATTGTAAACATTTTTAATTGCTTGCATATATTTCATTTCATCCTCTTGTCATCTTCATTAGGCATAAGCTAGTTTCTTGCTTTCAAACTTTTAAAGTATTCGAATACAGCAGATTTCGCGATTAATAAGGCATTCATATTCGATGAGATGCAGAATGAATATAAACGAGGAATCATTGGGTCAATGTTGATTGGACATTAATGATTCGTTTAATGAAATCATTTTGAATTGTTAATTTGTTAGAAATACAATATTTAAAATATTGAGTTGGAAGACCCCTTTGCTCATGTATTTAAAATTTACAGGGTTTTGTAGAGTTAGACAATAGACGAGAAATTTGAAGGACAGTTTGAAAGGTATATTTTTATTGCTTTACTTAATAAAATTACTGTTATTAGATAAAACTAACTTCTTAATAACACGATGAATGAAATAACAGAGTATACTCCAAATAAAATCCTGTTCATAACCTTTCCTGTTTATCTTATTTCAAAAAACGTTGTTGTTAAAATACATAATATTATTATTATGAATTGTTCTACAAAATAGTATCATCAATTTTCTCTATTGAGGGGGGCGTATTATTTATATATTTGGAAAAAATCCTTTATTTAAAATCAATATCCGAACTTCTTACATATTCATATTTAGACTATTAGGATATAATAATAGTTGCAGCCTTGTTAATCTCATTAAGTACGCTGCAGATTTTATGATTGTATTTCCATATATTTTTGTCGAAATTTATATTTTTTATAACGGCTACGATGTGTGCAATTAATATGTTGGCTGACGTCAGTTAGTAGCTTAGTCGAGTTGTGGGGTATGTCTAATCGTTGATTGCAATCAGTGTTAATGTGATTTATAGTTAAGTATTTGTTGCAATATTATACCTAGGGATGATTGTCCCTGCTAAGAGTTTAATGTGGCGAGTCCTGGGTCTGTCAAGAACAACGTTCTTCTATGGATCGATGGCTATTCCTTTATTGCACTTTTAATCTGACAAAACATGGATATTAACAAAATGACGAAAACATTTTAAGACGAACAAAACACCACATCCTAGATGCATGGCAAACAGACTTGACTAACACAAGTACTGACAAATTACGAACTATTAAGAACACTATTCGCACTTGGTCATTAAGTTTCAGAAACTCTAGGAAGAGAGGGAGTAGTTCTCTCGAGAACTTAGAATCGGTCACACCAAATTAACACACGCATACTTAATGAGAAAGACTGACTGACCCACTTGCTCAACTTGTATCATTCCCTTGACGATAAGACATATACTGACAGAATGCCGAAAACGAAAACATCAGGACTTTCCCATATGACTAGAACTTTTAACGGAAGGTAGCCTATGCATTAACAACACATTCTCATCCCTACGTAAAATTCAAATACATGACAAAATATACAAATTAATTACGTGTTGTATAATAAGATTTAAAGTTTTATTTATATTAAAATTTTATTTTATTTATTTAAGTGTTTAAATGTGTGAGTGTGTGTGTGTGTGTGTGTGTGTGTGTGTGTGTGTGTGTGTATATATTTACGACAGCTACCCTGATGGAGGGCATTACGACAACCATTAGCAAATGTACCATTTTCACCCATTCATTTCCTATTACTCATTCAACAACTATGCTTCTCATCAATTTTTTTTTTAATTCTTATTGTAATTACTTGAATTTAGTACTATATTCATTTAAACAATATTTATCTATTTTACTTTTTTTATTTATTACTGGTTTTTCTTAATATTCCTTGTTTTTATTTATTTATTTTTGTTATTTGACTTCGTAAAATTTTTGGCTTTTTAATGGGTAAATCATTTTTGATTTGGTGTCCATAAATAAGTAAATCTAAAAAAATCGACTGTGGAGGGGGTTGTATTTATTATTCGTGCATTGTGATTACTATTTATCTTGGACTTGATTTCGTATGAGCCTCACTATGCCTTCGTTTAGTAAGTTTGTTTCTGCATATTAAGTTTATTCAGTATTTAATTTATCCTGGTGGTCAGCGGTCGTACTATGTCCAAGGTCCTCGTGTCCTGGCAGCCAGTATACTGTGATTGTCTACCCGTAAGAATATATAATTAAACATGCATTTGTAAGTTGACATAACAATATATAACTTACGCAGACCTCATAATTATTATTTTTTTACTATGGATGTGATAAAAAATTTGCCATATCGTCATTGAGTAAATTGAACACGATTGGACGGAACGAATGTAAACTGAAAATACTGGCATCAGAAAGATTGAGAAAGAAAATGGGATAAGGAAGAATAAGTAATATTCAGTCCTTGAAATCTACTCGTGCCATTTGTGATAAGAAAGATTACACAAACTCCTCCAGCATAACGATAAACTACTATATCTAATACTATTAGTGATATCGTTGAAGCTAGCTGTATGCTATTATCTCTGTCGCCATTATTCTCTCAAAAGCAATTCTATTTATTTTTAATAGTAGTCAACGTTTATTGGAGATAAGTAGTTAATGATCTTTTGAAATTCAATAATAAAGTAATTTTAATTTTATCTTTTTTAGGGGTTGTTATAGAATGATAATAAAAGTTTAGAACCACTGATTCTCAGGCTATTCATAAAAAGTTTTCAAATACTCAAAGATTGAGGTTGGAACCATTGAAATTTACTGAAACAGTTCGTCACGCAGGGGCTCCGTTAACTAAGCAGATATATCTCAAAACTTGAAAGTTCAATGAGAACAATATTTGGTATTCGAGCTTCAAATAAATTGCTTCATAACATAATAGAATATAGATAACATGAGATGAATAAGAGTGGGGCTTTACTGGAGACCGAAAATAAAATGCAAATATCTCAGTTAATAATCAAGACAGTGAAAAATGTACATAGCAACATTTATAGAAAATGACACGCTAGAGTGGTAACAGACAAATATATATATATATATAATTTTGAACGGACCTCATTTTCATCATCTGGGTAGGATCGATGGACATTTGAAGAAAAATTTTGAAAATCGCGTCATGAGTACAACCTCAATAGCTGATTTCCCTTAAGGGAAATCTGCTAAAAAGTCCTTAACCAAATAATTAGAGATTTATTATATATATATATATATATATATATATATATATATATATATATGTGTGGTAAATAAAATAAATAACCATTGGCTCAATATCCATAATCAAGACGTACCAAGACCTACAAGAGGTTGGCGGGAGGTAGATTGCTCAGCAGAGAAACACTACCCACTGTATTGTAGTGGCATTACACATCCCTACTTTTTTATTCAAGTAGTTCCTCAATAGCCACACGACGTCGAAAGAGAACAGGGGGCACGAAGCCTAAACTCAGACCTTGTTGCCTGCACAGCTAAATATGATTTAGTGTGCGATTCTGAAGTTTGAACCTCCAGAATAGGAAATCTGTGATTTTCCAATGAATCTGATTTTACATACTTATGACAGCCAGATCTGAGTGATTTATTGATAGCCTAGTTGACAGCTACTAACAAAGCAGATTTCCCATATACTGGAATGACCCGCTGGTGATCTCATCTAACCCATCGTAACATTTTAACAGAACTCATTTTCGTCATTCTTTAATTAGTATCGATAAATAATCTAAGGCATTTTTGGAAAATTTCGCCAAGAGTGCTATCCGAAAGGTCTTATACCCTTGTGGCAAATTAGATAAAAGGCATGTGTCTGCCAATTTGAAAATCAGTAAGTTCAGCTAAAGAAAAACGGCCACCTTTAGCCACTTCCTGGAATAAGTATATTAACAAAATTTGTTTAAAACTAATTAACCGTAAGATAGTGCAACAAGGAAATGTTTCCTTATTATGATAGGGCTCAGGTTAGCCATGTGAGTTAAACCGTTGACCTTAACTCACATGGTACACCTAGAGTGGCGAGTTCGATTCCCGCCATGGGCAGAGGAATTTATTTAGTGACGGAATTCATTTAATAAAATTCTTAGTCCCGCCCTGGCTAGAAAAGGATGGTAACCTGTAGATAACCCATCCCAGTTAGCCTTAGTGGCAAAAAGTGGACGTTAACAAATAATTTAATTTTTTTTTAAACTCTGACGTCACGCCACGCAGTTCTCCCAAAACAGGAATCATGATGCAAAAAATCCTAGCTCGGTTATTATTCCTTCGATTTTTGCGAAAATTGTTACATAAATTCTTTAAATGAAAAAATTGAGAATACAATAGCTACTAATATTGCGTAAAAACATAATGGTGGGAACAAATTGGCGACACATCATTAGCGAAAAATACTAGAGCCCTTGCTTTTTAAACGAATCTAAAAAAACCTTAAAATGAGGCTAGTTATAGTTTAAATATATGTTGTGTGAAAAAGTTAACTTTTTATATATTCTGCACCATGATGGCTGATTTAGGACCTTAGGTAGTCAAAATGGGTGGAGGGAAAGTCGAAACCGATACTTCAATTGAATGTGACAACCAACAATATCATTTTTCTTATAATGGACCCAATATTCAAATATTCTTCCCATTTAGTTGCAGTGAAAGTGGGAACGAGTACTTCATATATAAAAGGAACGGTCCATGAACAGGTGTTATGTAGACCACGAAAAATGTAGGACAGTGTATGAATAAAGTTCGCGTGAGGAAACAAAATGAGCATTTGTTGGTGGCCCTTACCACTAAACTATGAAAAAAATGGTCAGGTTTAAGAGACTTCCTATACTTCGTTCAAGGAAGTAAAGATATTTACATAAAAACAATCTGATTCGTTCATAGAACTCTTCCCAAACTTTTAGTATCACCCTATAGTACTAAACATTTTATAGTAAGAAATATTTAATTATTATTTTTTGACTGTAAACTTATGAATAAGGAAGTTCGAATAATGGATATTTCTTTCCAATTGGATTTTTTTATATAAAACAAATTACTCAGATAACAATACTGTATCTCAATTAACTCTAATACAAATGGATTGTTTTAAACCTGCTTAAAATTCAAGCTTGTCCAGCATCCGCGATTCCCATAAAGTGCAATCCACTCCACTGCATAATGAAAGATAAAACCGTTTAATACTTTATTTAAACGGCGGAGTTAGCAATTAGAATTCTCTTCTTTTTTTCCCTGCCACCGGTTCTTTCATTTTTAAAAGCTCACACTTTACGAGAGTCGGAAGCTGCGGAGATAGGGGCCAGGGTAATGCGGGATATACAATAAATAAGGATTAGATGATGTATTTCAATTAGGGGTAAGTGTTTGGGCGGATTCAATATAGCCGGATTTGCATTTGGCGGTCAATACTTAATCAGATCTCTATGCAAATCAGCGGGAGGTTCTGTCATCAGCTTACCGGCAGCCAGTATGTTGTGTATGTCTGTCTGTCTCTCCAATATCTAGGTGGTCCAGCTTAATAGGATGCAAGCCCTCCTCTGCATTAATCAACCCTCATACGCCAAATGGTTCTCATTTCGCTACCTACTATAACTCTAGCTTTAGACGCGAGCTAGATATACTGTGCAATCGTATTTGACTTGACACATTCAGAGGATTAGGTTCTTTTTAACAGATTCCTAAGGGAAATCAGCTATTGAGGTCGAACTGATGACGCGATTTTCGAAATATTTCTTCAAATGTCCATCGATCCTACCGAGGAGATGACGCAAATGAGGTCCGTTCAAAATTGCATATACATGTCAGATAACGCTCTGGAAGTCGCAATTTTTTTTTATCTTTACCGACCTCGATATTTAATAGTTTTATGTAAAAAGAAAGATCAAGTTCGTTAATGGCTGAAATCGGAGGATTATGGATGATCGGAGTATGAGGGGGGTTGTGAGGGGGATCCTCGAAAATTCGAAACATCTCCATTACTATGCGCCGGACGAACCACTGTCGATACCATTGTACACCATTGCAAATTAAGTTTACTATAAATATTGCTATATACATTCATTCTCTATCTTGAATATTAACTGAGATATTTGCTTTTTTCAGTTTTCATTCTTCAGCGAACCCCCACTTGTACTCATGTCACATAAACAATACTCTGTTAGATAACAAACCACTTTATTTGAAGCTTAAATACCAAATATTGTTATCAAGAGTCCTTTATTATACGAGATACATGCAAATAAGTTCTGTTGATCCCCCCCCCCGGGTCTTAAATCCTTGGACTACTAAAATTTGATTGATTGAGATAAAAATTATTCCGATTCATTTTAAATTACATTACAATATATAGTAAATAGTTTGCAATAAAATTAATATGTTACTTTCTTATATTTTTCAGTTATTTTTTTAATTTCCGGTGAGCCGTTGTTTGTTTTCATTTAAAACGCTTCCCACCGAGAGGGTAAAGATTTCTTATTACCGTTCGTATTTATTCACTTAATATTCACGGTGGTGTTTTGTTAGCATTATGTAGATTTATCTGTTGTAAACCTTCTCTTAGGAAATCTACTAAGTTTACTCAGACCCTACGTGACGGACTTCTACTAATATGCAGATCTGTGCGTATAATCGTCGGCACTTTGACTACCAATCACCTATCTAACAAATCGTTTTAAACAGTTAATTACTAGGTTGACTCGCATGGTGGATCCCAAATTGTGAGCAAACTGTTATTTCAATTGAAATTCTTTGTTTTTATTATTTTTGTAGATGATCTCTAACACAATGTGTAAAAATGTCGTTCGTGGTTAAAGAAAGATAACATATATATATATATATATATATATATATATATATATATATATGTCATGAATCACCAAATATACTACAGAGGTGATTTTATTCATTGAAAAATGTTGGTCATGTGGATTAATCATGCACTAGAAGTAAAGTTCAATGATTCCACTTCTTTATTTATTGCTACTGACCGTGTTACTCAGGAATAGACTTACCTCACTCTCACACCTGTAAATGAGGTACTAAGAAACGAGGAAAAACACTCATATGCAGTAAATATAAATGAGGCACCACTGAGTCTATATTCGAATTCTAAACATATATTCGATCCGACGCATATAATGGAAATATTTCGAATTTTCAAAATTCCCACCTCTAACCTCCTCCCCTCTCATAGTTTTCCAATTTTAGCCTTTAACGAACTTGATCTTCATTTTTCCATAAACGTTTAAATATCGAGTTTGGTGTTGATGGGACAAAAATTGCGAACGCTACATCGTGAAATAGGTAGGATCGATGGAGAATTGAAGAAATATCTTGAAAATCCCAGCAAGAGTACTACTTCAATAGCTGATTTCCTCTAGGGGAAATATACTAACATAAAATGGAGTAGAGTCCATAGCTTTGCTTGTTTGGCAGTACTCCCTGAAGAGGTTATAAACAATTTGTTTACCGCGACACACACATTTCCCCCGCCCGGCAGGAGATGTCCATCTTATATCGCAAAGAGACCGACGCTCTTTGAGTATTAGCGACAGTATGACCTACTGCTGTTTCTGCAGAACCTACTCCTGTCACCGCATCTTACCTGCCTTTGACGGCATACTAGCCGACACTGGTATTGTCCCCGGCAGTGTGTGTGGTCTAGGCTAGTCCTCGAATCCTCCACTTAGGGCTGGCTTCTAGCCATAATATTTCACTCCTTGACAAACGGTTGGATCTGTGTTAGGTAAACCGTATGCCTGAGGATCCCTACAACTTTGGGTGAAGGGAGCGGAATAAATAGATCAATCGGCATTGGCTCTAGGAACATATTTCCTATTCTCATGTAAATTGAAGTAAAAATGTTCAAAAGTCCGTCTCACAAGGGCTGCGTAAACGAAGCAGATTTCCCTCATGAAGTTTTACAATAGATAAATCTGTATATTGCTAACACTTAACACCACCGTGAGTAAATACAAACGGTAATGAGAAATGTTTCAGTTAATTTTAATAATCTCACAACGGAAACGTCTTTAAACAAATAGGTCTACCAGCCACTCAGAGCAGAACAGATAGATAGACATATACTCACCGAAAGAAAAACAATGACTGATATATGTTTCTGAATGTAACACCTTGCAAACTATTTACTATATCTAGTACTGCAATTTATAATGAATCAGAATAATTTTGGCTTTAATAACTCAAATTTTAGAAGACCAAGAATTAAAGAGGGAGGGGGGATCAGCTGAACATATTTGCATATATCTAACAAATTGCAAGGTTAGCCGAACAGTTACGGAAACGGCCGAACTATTCCGGATACTTAGAACCGAACATAGCCGAACCCATCTCCTCCATTACCCACACACACTTAATAAAATTGCAAATATCTCGGTTAATATTTACGAAAGAGAATAAATGTATACATCAATATTTATAGCAAATTTCATTTCCAATAATATTGGAATATATATATATATATATATATATATATATATATATATATATATATATATATATACTGCTAAAATAATAATTCTAGGAAGAGAAGAAGTATTTCATTCGAGAACGTTGTATCGGCCACAACGCCGTAAAACGCTCGTACTTAATGAGAAAGACTGACAGATGAACTTGCTCAACTAGTATCATTCTCTTGACGATAAGGCATATACTGACAGAATACCGAAAACGAAAACCTCAGGACTTCCCCTACGACTTCAAGAACTTTTGACGGAAGGGACCCATATACTCGTATTAACAACACATTCCCATCCCTACATAAAATTCAAATACACGACAAAATATACAAATTAAGTCCGCGTTGTACAATAAGATTCCAAATTATAGGCTTTAATTGTATTGTATTCATTTATATGGGAGAGTTTGTATGTATGTATGTAAATATATTTGTATTTATGACAGCTACCCTGGAGGACATTACGACAATCATTAGCCAAAGTACCATTTTCACCCATTCATTTCCTATTACGCATTCAACAACTATGCTCCTCACCATGTTTTTAATATTCTTATTATAATTAATTTAATTTAGTACTTCATTTATACAATGTTTATTTATTTTACTTTTGTTATTTTTTATTTTTTTTCTTATTGTTACTTGTTGTCATTTCTTATTTATTTTATTTGACAAATAAATTTTGATGTGATGTCCGTAAAGAACTAAATCTAAAAAAATCCACTGCGGAGTTAGGTCGTTTGCATTCATGCATTGATTCTTTAATTTTAATAATTCGTTCGAATGAAGGGCCACTTAATGTGATTTTTTTTTGCACGTCTGATTTTGGTACCCTTACCTCCCCAACACTTAATGACAATTAAAAATTATTCATAAATTATCTTTCTTTTTCTAGAAATATAAATAATGGAACAATTTTACTTGATTCTCCTGGCAGTATGGGGTTAATATATACATCCATGGTTGAAAATATGTCCAACACTTATTTCAGAGCCAGTTTTCGAGGTCCTGCCTCATGACACTCTCTGTTAAATCAAGACGCACACAATACGACCGATGATTTTTTAAAAAACAACAACAACCTAAGTCATAACCATTAAAACAAAGAGCTTACAAAATTTAATAATACCCACAGTCAACACAACATAACATTTGTAAACATTTTCTAAAAAACAACAATACATTTCTATAATTTACAACATATAAATCTAGAATATGAATAAATCCCCCCCCCAACTATGTGTCCAAAAAAAAACTCTTATAGGAGATTTTGTCTCTGAAAAGACAAGTAAACATCTACCCTGAAATAAATGCTTAAAACCTCCATTTTTTCAACCATGGATGGACAATATTAGGTGTTGGGTGTATATACAACAACTGTTTAATTAATTATAAATGCACAAAAATAATTTTATGTACTGAATAGTAATAAATACCACTGTGAACTCAAATATATTTAATTTGATATATACTCAACACCAGTCAATGATTTAGCAATGCAGTCTTCCTTGCACAGTATATAATAATTCAATATAATTATATTCAGCATTACCAACCATTTGAATACATTTTATTTTATAGAATGGTATTAAAAGTTTTGAAAAATGTTTTACATATGATTTTTAGACACAATAGATCATTCCAATTTTCTTCAAACAATTGTATTTTGTTTCACAGCAGTGTTGTTGGATTTGAAGAATATTGTGTACTTCTAAACAGTACCAAAGTCCAATTCTTCACAAAATTTGTATTTTGCTCTGCCCAAATGTATGAAATGTTGACAGATTTAATTTTGAAGTGGAAGTTGTAGAAAGTAAACAAGGCTAGCGTGATGAAATCAGAAAATAAAGTCCCCCTAATAAACATTTAATAATCTCGTTTAATACTTTCTATTATTTATTTAATAGGGCATATATGTGATTTAATTGTCGAGCTGTTTGCAGACAATAAAACCAAATGTTTCACAATGGGCGACCTTTTCTCCATAAGGCTTATGGCAAATTGAAATGGCAGCAGTGCCCATTGTCATCTGACCTTTCGCCGTCCGTAAACCTTGAATTATTTGCAATCATTTCAATGGTCTGACGTTGTCCGTAGGTTTAGAGCTGCGAGTAGGTTTTCTGTACGCCATCAAAGAACAAACGGTTCCTTACTGAGAACAAAGTCTGACTCAAAGATCTCATCTCAGGTAAACCAACTGCCCTTTATGAGTCATCTACAGTTAACTGTGAAAACATGAGTTAAGCAGGAAAATGTAATCTAACAATGAAGCAATAGGTAATGCATGAAAAAAAATTTCGTTATGCTTAACACCTTTTGGAACGGAAAAATATTTTAGCAATTTCTCTTAAGTAGTTCTAAATTTAACTAACTTCCTGCGTGAATTAAAGGAAGTATTGTAATCGGGAAAATTTGTTGGTTTTCAGATTTCTACGGAATTATCCGTTTTAGCAGATTTCCTTTAGGGGAAACCAGCTATTGAGGTAGTACTCATGACGCGATTTTCGAAAAATTTCTTCAATTGTCCATCGATCCTACACAGGAGATGACGAAAATGAGGCCCGTTCAAAATTATATATATATATATATATATATATATATATATATATATATATATATATATATATGTCTGTTAACACTCTAGCGGTTGCAATTTTTGTTTGATCGTTACCAAACTCGATATTTAAACGTTTTATGTAAAAAGACAGATCAAGTTCGTTAATGGCTGAAATCAGACCAGTGATTCTGGTGGGGGATTTTCGAAAATTCAAAATATCTCCGTTACTATACGTTGAATCGAAAAATTCTATAAAGTCAATTTTCTTGCAAATTAAATTTACTATAAATATTGTTATATTCATCTATTTTCTGGAATATTTAACGAGATATTTTTTTTAAATGTGAGAGGATAAACGGACGAGAGTGAGTTTCCCGCCAAAATCTAGTTTGGCCTTTTTCGTAACTGCTCTCGTAAAATTTCTCTATTGTAAAACTTCACTTGGGAAATCTGCTTATTTTACGCAGCCCCTGCGTGACGTACTTTTTATGATTTAAGGAGATACCGAAAGAGTTGTTTTTTCCCCCTTAACTCTGCCTTAATATTCTTAAATTCCCCCTGCAAGTGAAACCCTCAAAAAGATCCAGGAAATATTCCCCACACTCCTAGTTTACCAGGAAGAATCAAATGGTTTCTACATAATAGCGTCCCAGTTTTATAAACAACCTATCATTAATAGAAACTACCAAAATAAGAAACAAATCAAAGACTTGAGCTGCTGTCTGCGTTGTGAGGAATTGAGTATAACAGTATTTTAGCTCGCTGAGTAATTCAGTCTATTTATGTCAAAAACGAGATAAGTTATGTTAATTGAAGAGTTCAGGAAAAAATAATGTTGTAATTTTTATAATATATGCATATTAAAAATGCCGTAGAAAAACTCGTTGGAGCAAAAAATAGTTTTAGTTAAAACCTCAACTACGCCCGAAATGATTTCACAAATCAGATCTTATGCACCAAAAAAAAATATATTCATGTTATTAATATGTGCAATTACTTATGAAATTAACAATGGCGACGAGTAAAAATGTAGGACAAAAAGATTTTGACCAGTATTTGAAGGCAAGGAAGTTACTAGAATTTCGAATGACAAACTAAAAGACGATCTTACTAAACGTGGAAATTCTCAGGATACACTTACCTACTACACTGACAAACGTTGGCCAGCTCATCCTACGTAAGGCACCACACCACTGTAAATAGAGGAGAAGATGTTACTTATTGTTACGTTTTTTATTACCAAAACCAGTAATAAACGTTTTTAATAAGAGTTCTTTTGGATTGCAAAAATTAAATACTCGCAAGTTACACAGTTTTTATCACTGGACAATTTATTTCACAATGCACAATACACTTGGTAATTATTCTTAATTACTACTCACAGTATACACTGATAGCGTCACTGTTCTTCAGATTACACAGTCCAATAATGCACTCACGGTCACTGAAATTCACAACAAGACGGCACTGCACTGTCCTTTACTTCGCTGCACTTCACTGTCCTTTACTTCGCTGCACTACACTGTCCTTTACTTCGCGGCACTGCACGGTCTTAAACACGGCACTAAACTTTTACTTACAGTCACGGCACAACACTGTTCTTCACATAAAAACACTTTACCACACTGCACTAAGTCGCACTGTAACACCGATGTTGCCATCAAGATCGCTGAGCATAAACTGACTGCTCGTGGCTGGCCAGGTTCTTTATATAGGTCGTTGGCATACATCCAAAGGGGAATTGGCTGGCCGTCGATGTCTGGTCTAGACGGGTCTCGTAGGGCATAGACTCTCTGTCGGCTTCTTTGATCTATCTCGCACTTCCAGAATACGTGACTCTCTCTCTGAAGGATTATTCATGTATTTAATTTTCGCAACAATATGATTTTATTTTACTCTTGTTAACATGTGATTATTGTGTTTCTTTTCCTAACATATGGTTTTTTTTTATTATATTATTATTATGTAACACTAAGAATTGATTTCTGTTGTTTACATTTTTAATTAAAATGAATAACCAAGTTACATTCATGTTATTAAAATGCGCACTTATTTTTGAAATTAACGCTTGTTTAAATATTTAAGCTAAAATGGTCAAATTTTCGTAGAACACTCGTATATTTTTGAGACTAGTATTTCTAGAAGTAGCTCCTGAAAATTTGGATATTTATGTATGTATCAAGGAACGCCTAATATATGTACATGTTGACAGTCTAGCACCCATTTTATGTTTTTATATTACATTTGCATATTTGGAGAAAATTAATATTCTATAGCCACTATTTTATAAAACTCGAGCTCGAAGTAGCAGAAGAGATATAATTTCTTTTTCTTGTTGGTTTCCTTCTCAATCGAATGGCAAATACATTTCACATTTTTTCTAGTACCTCTTGTCTAATCTATCGTTACTTTTTGATAATACAAACCATTTTCTATCTCATTATACAATATTTAAGCTACATTTGTTTTAAATAAATACATTATTAGAAGGTGTAATGACTTTTTTTAAGGAAAGAAAATTCTATATTTAAAATCCTCTTCCTTTAGCAACAATGTTTTTAGATGCTGCGGGACTCTGGTAAATACAGCCCTTCTTAACTTTTGTGTAGGCAAGCCCGCAAAGTTGACTAGCGTTTCCCAAAGCCTACGACTTGCGCCGTAACTGAACCTTGTTTTATTTTAGATAGCTTATTAGCACATGCACTCCCTTCGTGTAGGGGAAGCCACCAGTTGAAACATACTTGTAAAGAACCCATATTATTTATTTATTAACTTAATTTAAAATAACATTAGAAAAAATATTACACGAACCATTTGTATTTATATTTATTTTATTGTTATTACTCATACAAGTTAATAAATAATATTAAGAGTTCTATCGTAAAATAATTTCTTCCACTGATTTGAGAAGCAGTACAATGTAAATGGATACCAGAAACAAATTTTTGAATCAGAACTAATGAATCTTTATTTTTGAAATACTATGTTTGGATTATGAAAGTCATTTCAAAATTAGTTGGAACTTTTCTTTTAAATCTAGAAAAATTAATGGTTTTAAACGATGATGAATACAAAAAAAATAATTTTTGATTAATCTTTGTCGACGCACAATTTTTGATCATAAGTAGTTCTATCTTTCTGTTACAGTACCATAAAAGTACTGTGGAATAAAGTGGAAGTGTTTTCCAGAAAAGTACCATTTCCAGCCGTTAAATACCTATTTATTTAATATTTGGATTATAATTACTGGAAATATTTCTAATATGTTCACGTAGGCTTCCACGGTCGTCAAATGTATGTACAAAAACCTCTTCCGTGTTGGACCGTGTCTTAATTTTCATCGTTGCCGAGCTTTCGCACATCGTGTGATGGCTTCTTCAGGGCTGTGTAGAGCATCTTGTAATCCAGTTAGTTCTATACCTGCCGTGGTCCGGGACTCGGTCGGAGCCTGCTTTCTCATTGGCTGATTCTGTCTCCCGGCGCTGGGTCTCCGGTGGTGCTTGGGCTTCGTGGTTGCTCATTGTTGGTGGGTGTCGGGATCTTCTTGTCGTGCAATGCTGGTATCCAGTTTTTACTTAGTCTGTATCCGTTTTCTCTGTGATGTTGTTGGCAGAGCATTTCACAAACACTAACCACTAAATCCAATTCGAAGACAATCCAGCCAGAGAAAAAAATTACTACAAACGCACGATAAGGGAAGCCATGGAAATTGCCAAAAAATCCCAACAACATCAACAGAGAAGACGGATATAGACTAAGTAAAAACTGGATACCAGCATTGCACGACAAGAGGATCCCGACACTCACCAACAGTGAGCAACCATGAAGCCCAAGCACCACGCGAGATCCAGCGCCGGGAGACAGAACCAACCAATGGGAAGGCAGGTTCCGACCGAGACCCGGACCACGGCAGGTATAAAACCAACTGGATTACAAGATGCTCTACTAAGCCCTGAAGAAGCCATCACACAATGTGCGAAAGCTTGGCAACGATGAAAATTAAGTCACGGTCCAACCTGGAAGAAGTTTTTGTACATATATTTCTAATAATTATAATTCCTTGAAGTCTATCATTGTGAGGAGTTCTGCTATCTGCTCCAGCGGTTTGAATTTTTTTTGTTCTGCAAATTTTCGATGGAAATACGTCCATCTTAGTCAGGCAATAAATTTAATTTGAATAGCTACTACATTCATTCATATGTTTTGGACCTTATTTTAATTAATATGTCTTTCCACGTTTCAGAGAGTATGACACCGTCCATGCCGTTTATAGTATTTGTTCTCTTGCTTATTTCGAGAGCTTCTAGGACCAATCTTTTACCGAGGTGGTCTTCTCTATGTCTTACCTATGATGAACTTTGTCTCATCGAATTTAATTTGGTGAGAACAAATACTTGCGTGTCTAGCTATGTCGGATGTCTTTTTCCTCTGGTGTTTCAGATCAGCCCTGTGTTGGTCGACCCTTGTAGTAGTCGTTTTACCTGTCTGTTCCACATAAACATTACCGCAATCACTGGGTATCGTATAAAATTATCTTGTAAAATTTTATATGATACCCAGTGGTGTTTATTTGCGGCGTCTTACTCTCTGAAACGTAGAAAGCCATATTAAAAGAAAATTCAAAACATATGATTGAAGTAGCTTTTCAAATTAAATTTATTGCCTGACGAAGATGGACGCATTTCCATCGAACATTTGTATAACAACAAAAATTTGAACCACTGGAGCAGATAGCCGAAGTCCTCAGAATGAAAATACTTTCCAGCGATACAGCCTCAAAAATAGAATTGAAGTACTATGTTCATTTATAAAATATTTATTTATATATTTAACTTTTGTTATTTGACTTTTTAAAGGGCAAATCCCATTTGATTGATGTTCATGAATAAATAAATTAACAAAAGAGGGCAATGTGTTCAAGGCAATTTGAAACGTACTCACAGTACGACTTGCACCACTGACTGAAGGTAGTCTATACTATATTCTTACATGGTTTGGAATACAGAATACCATTAATGATTATGAATTATATTGCCCATGATGATTTGAAAAAATATTCGTTCATACGAGGCAGAAAATATAAAAATATTGAGGTTAATGAATGCTGAACGCCGAGTACCTTAGCTAGTCCTATTCAAAAATACGTTGAAAGAGAATTAGATCCAATTTGGGTATTGGTACACACCATTAATGTGAACAATTGTTACTTCAAGCATTTTATTTTTCTTCTTAGGTCTAAAAGAGGTCACTTTAAGGATATTATTTCACAATCTTGGATTCTAGTTGGTTGTGATGTGAAACAATTCTAGTTTCGCAATGCCAGCTCAAGGGCGGTGTGAACTGCATCTCGCCTCTAGAGTGCAACAGCAGTTATGACATCACTTCATAAGCTGAGGCTATTATGCTGATGATAATTACTATCCTTTTGTTCGTAGCTTTGTTTTAACAGCCATCAATCCTTGTGTATTACTTGGGGCGTTTTGCTGATGAATATCCTTGAGTTGTAATTCCTCCAGTGATTCCGGTGCTTCGGCTAAGTATTGTTGTGATGAAAATCATCCCTAGTTAAAGGAATATTTATCATCTTTAAAATTACCTGTTGTGATCAATCACAAGGAAGCATAAGGAAAATGAACGTTCATTTCGACTTAACTAGGCTGTTTATTGTTCCTAGTTTTGTAAGTTATATAATTTTAAAATTCTAATGGCCTATTGATGAATGTAAGAGCTTCAAGAATAATTTTTCAAAGAATCATTATAATAAATGTAGTTTTAATAGTGATTTTCCTCGTTAGAGCTTTTCCTCTGTCGTCGTTTAACAGGGTATATGAAATGGCTCACTTCTTATAGTAATCAAATATTAATTTAATCTACTGATCATAAAAATTTCTGCCTCAGTTCATCAAAACGGTATAATCATCTAGATAAGGAGAGAAGTTGAATTTATTATTTTAATAAGATTGCCAAGGAACACCGTACGATATCAACCAGGTTGAATTTTATCAGGAATGGTGGCAATTCTCATCAAGCCCAGGAAATAAGAGAGCTTCATAACTATACGAGTATGGAAAATATTCTCAGAACATTTTGATGACAGAGAGTTTCATACAATTAACCAACGAGCGCCATGATATATTTCAAATCCTTTCATTAGGCTGTACCAAACTAAATCAGCATCCCAATTGGTTGTCACACAATCAATGACAATAAAGAACCACTGAGTCAATTATCGTACTAAAAAATCATAAATAGCAATTCTGTGACTAAATTTTAAGTGAAGTCCTCTCACAGGGCTGAATACTTTTTTTTTTCCTTTCGCCACTCCAGCTTCGATGTTGCTACTGCCAATTCGTATCGTGTTTGCAAATAACTTAAATGTAATAGAATAGACACTTTCTACTTTTAACCACAAACTTTATATTAACATCATGTTCTCATACATCTCTCAACCTACAACAAATCTGATCACTCGAAAGAACTGAATACTAAACATCTGATCTACAACAGTATCAATAGCAAACATTTATAATTTAATATTTTGGTCCATTTCAACAAGAAACCTGTAGTACGATCACTTCCACAGTACGGAAATGAAGTTTGAGCTGAGGATTTTTAATTTACTTCAATTAATATCAAAGTGAGAATGTGACATGCCTCCCTAGTTCGAGACGAAGTTCTTAGGGCTATGACCAGTTCCTTGCTTGTACAATCCGACAATTTTTATTCGATTATTTGGCTTTTAAACACGATATAAACCCAAAAAGTTTTAGAAACAAAATAAACATTATAACACTTCCTCTAAGCTATAATAATTCAAAACACACAGATAATAATGCGGCCCATAACCCCTTGATAGTCCATAAAGTACATTATAAAATCAGTGCAAACACCCAAAAGTAGTTCTCACCCTAATAATAGCAATATGGAACAGTAATAAACCGGAAGAAATGTTGGTTGTCAAACAATCTATTTTAAAAGGCAATAAATAAACACAGGGTCAAATTTCAATACAGAATTTTAAGTGGTGTCCCACAGGGTTAAATTGTTTTCTTCCTTTTGGCCAGCTTCGATGTTGCTGCTGGTAATTATTAATAGTAAACATTTATAATTTAATAGTTTCACACGCTTCACTCAATCACCCTGTAGTATAATCAATACTACCTGCCAGAAACCAGGGGGATTTGTAATTTACTTCAGCTAATATCGAAATGAGATTGTGACATGCCGCCCTTGTTTGAGAAGATATGCTTAGGGATATAGCCAGTTCCATGTCTGTACTATGCCACTATTTTTCTTCGTTCGTTTGGGTTTTAAACATAATAAAAAAGAAAAAAGTTCTAGAAACACAATAAAAATTATAACACTTCCTCTAAGCTATAATAATTCAAAAACACAGATAATAATGGGGTACCTAACCCCTTTATAGTCCATAAAATGCATTATAAAAACAGTGCAAGCAGCCAAAAATAGTTCTTTCCCATAACCTAACTAGTAGCACTCAATAAAAACCACTTAAAAAAATTAATAGGAAAAAGAAGAAAAAAACTAGTATGACCAGTTCTATGTCTGTACTACAAAACTCGCACAAACTCTTCAATATGCACTATTGACATGGGTATTTCTACTAATTATTTTAAGGAAGTGAAATTGTCATTGCTGGTAATTAAAAAATGTGAGAATACTTGTCATGATATAATAAGAGCTTCCCATTCAGAGTTTACCTCGTTTGCTGAAGATGAACACCATTAATCGTCCATCCGTCTAACTCGTATTAGGGTTAATGATGAAAATTAGTGATTTATGTCATTTACTTTCACACAATGAAATCATTTAATAGAAATAATGAATATCATTTTTGAGGAAAGTAGAGTGCGTGTTTTCCCACAATTTCTGTGCTTACGAAGAGGTGTGGAGAACTCATTTGAAGTAAGGACATAGAACTTTTTTACTGTTATGTTAAATGGTGGTTGTTCTGAGAGGGGAAGAAGTTGAGAGTCATGTCCTCCTTAATGCGGTATATAGGAGTTGGTGTAGGAGACGTAGCTAAGGTAATTACTCGAGCCAGCCACGCACGCGCTCATGCACACACACGCCTGTACGGGCTACACACACACACACGCACGTCCTATCCCAGTGGTCAGGGCTAACGGATCTCGGAGGAGTGAGAGGGAGTAGGGTAATGAGAGGGAGGGTGGCTAGGAGGAACCAATGAGGGGGCAACAGGGACCTAAGGGTTATAGCGTGTGAGAGAGAGGCAGAGATAGGGAGAGGGGGAGAGAGAAAAAGAGAGAGAATGGTAAGAACAGTCGGGAGAGAGTAAGAAAGAGAACGATCGAGTAAGTGAGGGAGAGAGAGAGTGGTATAAGAAAGAAAGAGAAATAGAGAGAAAAAAGGAGAGAGAAAGAGGGAGGGAGGGAGAGAGCGAGAGAGAGAGAGAGAGAGAGAGAGAGAGAGGAGAGAGAGAGGAGAGAGGAGACCGGTTCTGGTGGCGATCATATTTAATCTGAGAGGACTAGCCTGGCTCGTGCCCTCAGTCCGCTACCTCTCCGCTCGCTATCTCTGTCTCTTCTATCTCTTTCCCCACTCTATTCCCTCTCTCTCTCTGTCTCTCTCTCTCTCTCTCTCTCTCTCTCTCTCTCTCTCTCACACACACACACACACACACACACGCGCACTCTTTTCACTTTGGCTCTGTCCTTTGTACACACTAATAAACAAACCATACACACACTATTATTTCCTATTCTCTTGTCCAATTTCCTACCAGCCACTATTATTCCTGGTCATTTTCTCTCTTAAATTTGTCTTTACTACATCCCCTACATTACACGTGTATACCAGTTTTTAATAAAATACTGGATAAAAATTGGTCATTGTTAATATATATGGCCACTATTTATTTCTAAAATACTAAAATATGTTAACTTGACAAACAAGAATTGTAATTCAGACGAAGGCTGTTCTCTCATAAGTCATATGCCCCTGCCTTGTATTTTGTCGATTCAGCACATCATACTCATTTGACAGTTATCTGAACTAAAGTGGGCAGAGCTACCTCGTTGTAAATCTAGTCATTCAGGCAATACTTTTATGCAGTTCTGTCATAGAACTGCTCAGTTCTAATTAGCAAACCATTATCTGGATCGGGTTTATTTTATGAAGGTTACTCTTTAGAGATTGTCCAAAGTTCAAAGAGCAATGGCATTTCTTACAAAATTAATTTGGTTTTCATAAACCATTTTATTTCGAATTCTCCATTAGCTTTTCGGAATTATTCATGTAGTTAGGTTACAGAACAGCCGAAAATGTAATGAATCCAAATTCTTGATCATTATTGTGGTATTGATTCTAATATACCCAACCTTATGACAACTTGTATTGATCACTATATGGATAATGGACCTTAACTTGTCCAATTGTTAGAAAATAAACACTTTAAAGTAAATTTCTATAACAACCAGCTGCAATGAGAAAAAAAAAATATGATTATCTGAATGTAAATTTCCTTATCCACTCCAATAACTATTGTTTAATAAAATACTCTGAAGTTAAGGAAACAAATTATTACTTCCCTGTTAATTTCTCCTTAAACGTACCTAACACTTCAGACAAGAATTTTGATTCAGGATATCATCATTCGTGAACTGTATAATGTAAAATATAAATGAAAATCAATTAACCTTTCGTTCATTTACTTAAAAAGGCCAAACACTAATCATCTTAGAGTTAACAGCACAAGTACCGTCGTAATAAAGATATTTTTGTATAAAAGTTGAGCGTCATATCAGTGCTTCTGGCGAAATCTTGATATTATGGTATTCTATTTTTATTATTTAGATAATTTTATTACGATATAAAAAAAATCTGATGCAAGTCCTGAAGAAACATTATTTTGAGTTATTACTTTATTTCAATGCATTGTTTCTAATTGAGATGGATGATATAGATTACCATGGTTTTCTTCCCTTTATGATATAACAGCCCCTCAATGGAACCAGCTAGTCAAAGGTAACTCAACGCCTTAAAAATAATATAATAATAACATGGCTTATGAATGAAAAGTTTCTATTGGGAGCCCAATGAATACTAGGAGTTAATGAAATTTACTAGTCAAGAAAGTTGCTTTGGACGTCTATTTCCAAGAACTCATAAAAGGGACATTCCCAGCGAGAAAATGGAAAAACTTATGGAAACAACTTTAGCACTCGCGAACATAGTAAATTACTTTGACAGTTAGTCTTTGAACTGTCAGTTGTTCCCAGAGTAACTCGTTCTCTTGTTGCTGTAAAAAAAAAAGTCCAGGAGTGAGATTAGCAAGACATTATTCTGTTTTTGTTGAGGTTGTGATGCAAAATTTTTTTTGTGTTTTTTTTTAATATCTAGATACTATAGGGCTCTGAATAGTTGAAGTGATTAAATCGCTTTGATATAGAGTTTATTTTCAATATGCTTTTAGGGGCTTAGGTTAGCCATGTGAGTTAAAGCGCTGCATTTAACACATATAATTTTTATCCTAGAGTGGCGAGTTCGAGTCTTGCCTGGGCAAAGGAAATAATTCAGTGACGAAATTCATTAAATAACATCCTAAGTCCCACCCTGGCTAGAAAAGGGTGGTAACCTGTAGATAACCCGGCTAAAAAGGCTAAAAATTAAATAATATCAAATATCTCGGTTAATACTCAAGGTAGAGAGAACGTCTATATAACAACGTTAATAGGGCATTAAATTTGCAGTAGATTACTTTTATACTATTTTTTTATTCAACTCATAATAAAGTCGATTTCTTAACTTTTCAATATTTCAACCATTTAAACCTTTGACATGTTACGAGCCGAACTTTAGTGTGCAAATACGTTCGCGGGCCGCTTTTAAAAGTAGTGCGTTTTGAAGTAGTGTTTATAATTTTTAACGATAAATATCAGACATGAAATTATAACGACAATGTAATTAGTTATAATACAATTGATTAAAATAACAAAATGAAATGCAAAAATTAGGTAAAACATGGTACAATCAATGAGCTTGAATTTGAGAAACTAATCCATCGATGTTTGGATTAATTCCACTGATACAAAAACGAAAAGAATTATTTTTTTGGGGTTTTGATTTATTAACTTTGATCAATGAAATTTTCGCATTTATAGGTACTGCCAAAGGCACAAATCTCTCCCTCATCTTCCTCATTTGGAGTTCGTAGTGTAATGTCTCAGATTCATTCATATGCTTCAAACCAGCCATAAGTCGATTTTGGTCAATAACAAACTTGACTTTTACATTTACATGAAAGGTTTAAATATCGAGTTAGGGAACAATCAATCAATATTTGTAACCGCTAGATCTTTGTAAGAAAAATATGTATCATCTACATATATAAATATACATTTATAGATTTGAGGGGACCTCATTTTCGTCCATGGAAGGGATTGATGGACACTTTAAGACATTTTTCGAAAATCGTGCTATGTGCACAATCTCAATAGCTGATCTCTCTTAGCGGAAATCACACATACACACACACACACTCACACACGAGTGTCCAATGAGTCTTTTGAGAGGTGTCAGTGGCTGGGAGCAGGGAAAGGGGTACTAAAGAGGAATAAATATATAATGACGGGAGAGAGGTTTATGGGAGAGAGAGGAGCGATAGAGGTAAGGTAAGATAGAACTCCCCCCCCCCCTGGTGTTGGAGGGCGGGGACCTTCGTCTGACGTCACCCCTACATCTGTGTACGGGGCCTTGACATTCAAGACTCTCGGCTCAGCGACCACTCGAGTACAGGCTGTCTGCCACCCAGTGCAAATCCCAATATACCCTCACTACTAGCTACTCCCAACTCCGGTCACACTCCTATTTCCTTAGGGGCACAGTCTCTATAGTTGTTCGACATTTTGATGATTATTATGAGGTTTAATTTTGCCAAATTTCGTTTACTACTTAAGTGAAATCAGCTTTTGAGGAGCAAATTTCGAAACTTTCCCCAGAAGTCCATTGATCCTACCTAGGAAATAACGAAAACTTCGTCACGCAGGGGCTGCGCTAACTAAGCAGATTTCCCACGTGCGTCACGTATTTACTGCATTTATTGCCAAAAGTAAATGTACGATGAGAAATATATTTGGTATTTAGGCTTCAAATAAAGTGCTTCATAATATAACTATGCTTATTGTTTATATGGCATGACTCGGAGTGGCGGTTTACTGAAGGTGGAAAACTAATAAATGCACATATCTCGGTTAATAATGAAGATAATGACAAAATATACATAACAACATTTATAGAACATTACATTTGCAATAAGATTGGTTTATACAATTTTTCGATCCGTCGCATAATAACGGAGATATTAAGAATTTTTGAAATTCTCCCCCTCTAAACCCTCCCTCCCCCTGGTCCGATTTCAGCAGTTAACGAAATTGATCTTTCATTTTAGTTTGGTAACGATAAGACAAAAATTGCGACCGCTAGAGTGGTAACTGGCATATATATATATATATATATATATATATATATATATATATATATATATATATATATATATATATACATACAGATTTGAACGGACCTCATTTTCATCATCTGTGGAGAAACCATGGACATTTGAAGAAAAAATTCGAAAATCGCGTCATAAGTATGACCTCAATAGCTGATTTCCCTTAAGGAAAACCTGCTAAAATGAAGTCCGTTTCAAATTATATATATCCTTGTCTGTTACCGTTCTAACGGTCGCAATTTTCGTTTCATCTTTAACAAAGTCGATTTAGCAGCGTTTCATCCAATACTAACAATAAGTTCTTTAACAGCTGAAATCGACCGGGGGGATAGGTGGACGGTTTAAAAGACGAGAAGACAGCAAATACAAAATATCTCCCTTACTTTTTGTCGGATGGAAATCATAAGTAAAGAATCATGTTTCAAATTTAATTTTCTATAAATGTGGTTTTATACACTTTTTCTTTAACTTGAATATTAACTAAGATTTTTTGATTCTCAGTCTTCAGTAAACCACCTCCACGATGCCATCGCACGTTTACAGTAAGAGAATGTTTTGTGACTCGTCTTATTTTAAGCTTAGAAAGAAAATATAGTTCTCAGGAGATCATTGATGAGACACATGCAAGTATGAACAACGTTTTTATTGCATTAAATTCTTGAATTGGTCTGAGAAAAGGGTCAGTTGCCATAAATTATTTATTTATATTTCTCTCCTTTAGAATCAAGTAGTTGAGTTTAGATTACTATCCAATGCTGCAATATTTTTAATAGTAGCAACACATTAGCAGTTTTGGGCATGTGATGCATACTACCACAGTTCAAAGTCTTGATTTGACATTACTAAAGGTTCAATCCCATCTTCGAATCTTGAGAGGGTCAATAGAGAAATTAGACATTGATATTTAGATCTTCGGTAAGACAGGAAACTTCGAAAGGGATCATCCATGTACATTGGTCCTTAGAACGTGAGATAGAAATGATCGAATACGCCTGGTGTTTGAAGATTTAACTGCACCCTTTTATAAATTTGAAAGATCCTCATTTTAAGTTGTATATATCCAAGCATATATATATATATATATATATATATATATATATATATATATATATATATATCTTACTGTAGCCGAATAACATCAATAGGCATGGAAGTATATAGGTAGGCAGCTTATCCAATGTTACAAACGAGTAATGATGAAAGATTTTCAAAAGAATCTGTTGGTTGGGGAGGGGGTCTTAGTATCTTAATGTTAAGAACGATATCTTTCCGTTTTTCTCAAATTAAAAGAAATTTAAAATGATTTGCCTTTCTTTTTTTTATGACATTGGTTGGGATGTATGTAGTCAATTGCTTTATGTCCTTCACAAGATGATCAAAAAGACTAAAAACGGAGGAGTAAATGAACGAATATTAAACTATAATGGACGTTGAAAGTGGTCATTATAGATTGTTTATGAGCATAATATTTTATAAATAGTTTTAAATGAAGACATGTTTATTGCGCCATAATCTAAAGATGGATGCTTTGATAGGTAGCCAGGTATAAATAATGGGAGACCGTATATTATCGTAATGTTTGTTTATTTTGACATTTCAATGTGTACTTAGTTAGGGCTAGGAATTGAGGTCTTCATTACAACAGGGCATTGTATACACAAGCAAACCTGTTTTCTAATGTCGTAAAAACTTGCTCGACGGACCCGGACAATGAGAGATTGTTCAACCGACCACCATTCGATTCATAGCATTCGGAAATATGATTTTTTTAATTGTCCTTCTAATATAAGAGTTTGTAGGGTACTAAATTCTTTGTATATTGATGAGAAGTTGAAATTCTGTTGAAATAATTTATTTATCATAGCTAGCGCATTTCGTGTTCCGAATTCACCAATAAGAGCTACTTAATAACATTAGACCAAAGATGGAGAGGCATAGCCATTGGAACCGGGTTGGTGAGTTTATTTTAAAAAACATATCTGTAGCAGAACAGATAGTTTTAGCAGATTTCCCTCAAGGGAAATCAGCTATTGAGGTCGTACTCATGACGTGTGTTTCGAAAAATTTCTTCAAATGTCAATCGATCCTACCCAGGAGATGACGAAAATGAGGTCCGTTCAAAATTTTATATATATATATATATATATATATATATATATATTTGTCTGTTAACGCTCTAGCGGTCGCAATTTTTGTTTGATCGTTACGAAACTCGATATTTAACCGTTTTATGTAAAAAGACAGATCAAGTCCGTTAATGGCTGAAATCGTACTAGAGGGAGGGGGGGTTTAGAGGGGGGATTTTCAAAAATCGAAATGTCTCCGTTATTATGCATCGGATCGAAAAATTGTATACAACCAATCTTATTGCAAATTAAATTTACTATAAATATTGTTATATACACTTATTCTCTATCTTGAATATTAACCGAGATATTTGCATTTTTATGAAGTCTGTGGTCGGGTGTTGTTCGGGTTAGTTCGGCCGTGCTCGGCTCTGGCGGAAGATTTATGCAAATACGGTCTGTTCATCCGCCCCCCGCCCCCTTCTTCAGTTCTTGGACTACTAAAATTTGAGTTATTAAAATATAAATTATTCTTACAATTCAGAAGCCGTTTCAGTTGGGAGTTTATTAAAATTAACTGAAAGATTTCTCATTACCGTTTGTATTTACTTATGGTGGTGTTGTGTTTCCAGTATGCAGATTTCTCTATTGCTAAACTTCACATAGGAAATCTGCTTAGTTTACGCAGCCCCTGCGTGGCGGACGTTTTAACTAGTCAGGCTCATATGCCGTATTTATAAATAACTTATTTTGTGGGTCTGTAAAATGCTTTAATGCATAATGAAAAAAGAAAAACTTTTTCTATAATTTTGTAATCTTAAATATCTAAAAACCTATGAATTCTCCTATTTCGTTTTTAAGTATTTTAAAAAATATAATATGGGATATGTATTTTATATATATATATATATATATATATATATATATATAGATATATATATATATATATATATAAAAGGAGAATTCATAAGTTTTTAGATATTTAAAATTTAACAGCCGAAAATTAAAATTACTAAAACTAATAAATATATATCATTGTACTTAAACCTAGCTTTCTCATTAAAATATTCATTTTCTGTTGAAAATCCCTGACACATGTATGCTGTAAAATGAAGAAGAGTGTTGGTGAGACCTAATGATCCATTTTATTGCCAAATATGATTTATATATTATTTTTTTACATTAATATCATTAATACTTTGTATGTTTATTTGTAATAAGATAAATAACTAACAATAATATTCAGTAATAAACTCACACTACTAATTTAACTTTGTACTAACACTAATATTTAGTAATAGACTAATAGCACATTTTAGCAATGTACTTCTACTAACATTTAGTAATAAACTATTAAAAATATTTAGCAATGTACTACCACTAATATGTAGTAATGAACTAGTAAATAGCAATGTATTTAGTGCTGAACTAATTGTAATTAGCTAAGCACTACCATAAATTTAATAATGAACTGGCACTTTTATTTAGCAATGTACGAACATTACTATTTAGTAACTAACTCTGCACTGTAAAAATGTTGTAAACTATATAAATCGAAAAGAACATTTAAAATATATAACAAGGGATGGGCATTAAAGACTTATTGTCGTTATAAGGCAAAGCTTTAAAAATATGATGTGTGTACCAGATGAGATCTTTGTATTCCTATTAAATAAAAAAGTCCGTCACGCAGGGGCTGCGTAAACTAAGCAGATTTCCCACGTGAAATTTACAGTAGAGAAATCTGCCTAATAACAACTGTAGTAGTAAGGGATCTCTAAACCTATTCACGAGGGACGAATAGTTTACTGAAACGGCCGTCAGAGCTCTCAGCGGAATGTCCGAACATAGCCGACTCCTGCCGACCACGCACAGAATACAATTGCAAATATCTCGGTTAATATTCAAGATAGAGAATAAATGTATATATCAATATTTATAGTACATTTAATGTGCAATAAGAATAGTTTTATACAACTTTTTGATCCAACGTATAGTAACGGAGATATTTCGAATTTTCTAAAATTCCTCCCTCTAACCCCCTCCTCCCACTTGTCCAATTTCAGCCATTAACGAACTCGGTCTGTCCGTTTACATAAAACGTGAAAATATCGAGTTTGGTAACGATCAAACAAAAATTGCGACCGCTAGAGCGTTAACAGACAAATATATATATATATATATATATATATATATATATTTATATAGATATATATAAAATTTTGAACGGATCTCATTTTTTGTCATCTCCTGGGTAGGATCGATGGACATTTGAAGAAATTTTTCGAAACTCGCGTCATAAGTACGACCTCAATAGCTGATTTCCCTTAAGGGAAATCTGCTAAAATAAAGGTTCATCCCAGATGTTTTGTATCTCCAGTACGTACTTAGAAATTTAGAAACGTTGATTTTTAACCCTACTCTAAACACTAAAAACTTTTAACCTATTTAGATCGAATGAGAACGTGCACAACTAGACATTACAACAAGCCGAAATTTGAAATTTCAAAATTCTAACACAAGCCATTTTTGCGTTATGAGAGATACGTACTTATGTCACTCTGAAACTAGCCATAAAGAGTTCAGGAAGGGTCAAAAAGGGGTAATTCTGTTGAAATGCGGAAACCAAAAATTTTCGCGATTACAATACTCCTGTTACTTCGAACAAAGAAATAAAAAGTCCGTCACGCAGGGGCTGCGTAAACTATGAAGATTTCCCACGTGAAGTTTTACAATAGAGAAATTTCACGAGAGCCGAGCCAGTCAAAGAAACGGCCGAACTAGCTTTTGGCGGGAAAGTAACTCTCGTCCGTTAGGCTCCGAGATTAAATTAAAAATAATTCAATCTCAAAAAACAACAAGAACACAAAAGATGGACTTACCGTTAATGATAGCAGCGCTCTGAACACTTATTACACCAACACTAAATAGTACCACAGAATATCCATTATTTGTAAGACTTAATACTGCTGTGAATATTAAGTAAACAAATAAAGGGCAAGTCAAATGGTAAGAACCTTCCTGATAGCAAACAGTCTGAGTTCTAAACAATTAGGTTAGCCAGCTTTTACCGGAAATAAAAGCAATTACGGAAATATATTTGAATATAAGTTATAAATTTTATTCTCATAACTATTTATTATATCTAGTACTGTAATTAATAATAGACGAGAATAATTTTAATCACAACCATTCCAAATTTAGGAATCCGGGAAGAAAATAGAAAGGGGGGGGACAAAATACGATTCAGACGGTTAAGAGATTTTCACATGATTAATGAACAAGCAGGTTAGCCAGCGATGGTTTACAATAGATAAATACATACAGGTAACACTTCCGTGAATATTAGTGAATAATTACAAACGGCAATGAGAAATCTTTCAGTGAATTTACAATATAAGTTAATAGTCCCTACAACGTAATACGGCTGGATTGTAAACAAACAGGTTAGCCAACCTTGTAGTGCAGTATCGATAGATAGACCGGAAAAACAAACAAATAAAGAAATATATCTTAATATAAAAGGATTAATATTAATTTTATTGGAAACTATTGATTATAGTTAGTGGAGTAATTTGAAATGAATCAAAATAATTTCTATCTCAATCACTCAGATTTTTGTAGTCTAAGAAAAGGGGGAGGGGGGGTTCAACAGAACGTATTTGTTTATACCTCGTAAAATAAAGCTTTGTTGAAAACAATATTTTGTATTTAACCTCATAATGAGGTTGGTCATTAGATATCAGCTTATTATTAATATGTCCGTAGTAGGAGTAGGGGTTTACTGAAAGCGGAACTCACTACAAAAAATACAAATATCTCGGTTAATACTCATTATACGGAAAATATGTATAGAACAATATTTATAGTAAATGTAATTTGCAATAAGATTGATTTAATACAATTTTTCTATCCGTCGTATAGTAACGGAGATATTTCGAAATACCGAAAATCCTCCCCTCTAAACCCCCCTCCCACTGGTCCGATTTCAGCCGTTAACGAACTTGATCTTTCTTTTGATAATGGACTTGATCTTTCTTTTGACATAAAACGACTAAATTTCGAGTTTCGTAACGATCAAACAAAAATTGCAACCGCCAGAGCGGCAACAGACAAATATATATCTATATATATATATATATATATATATATATATATAAATATATATATACAGTTTTGAAAGGACCTCATTTTCGTCATCTACTAAGTAGGATCGATGGACATTTGAAGAAAAATGTCCAAAATTCCGTCATGAGTACAACCTCAATAGCTGATTTCCTTGAAGGGAAATCTGCTAAAAGAGAAACCATTTGACTTTCCTTTTAAAGTTGTTGATCAAAATTATATCGTAATTGTCTATTGTAGCAATGTCAAAAGCTCGGTAGAATCGTTTTCATTCTTCCAATAAAATTTATCACACTTACCTCAATGTATATGGAATAAAACGTATTTATTGCTTTTTATAATAAGCGAACTAATTCATACATTTACAAATAAAAAATTAAAAAAAGTAATTAGATATTGGCTGAAGGTCGTAATATAAAGATAAACGCAGTTCTGTTAAATTTTGACAGCGAGAGTCATCAATCTTCTTCGAGGAGGTTATCTCATATATTTCTGTGACTCCGTGATATCATGTTGTTGATAACACTCTTTCTCTTATCTTATCTTTTACGGTCACTGGAATAGTGTGTTTTTCAACAACCTCACGTAATGTGTTGTAATATAACTATTGACTTCTTACTTATTTCCAAATAGGGGCACCATTTAAGGACCTGAACCTCTACTAACGCCGAATCTACATGCATTCTCACCGACGCTTATCCGGGAACGGATCTATCCTCAATTACTTCTTTTGGTTATCAAACTACCATAGTATGGACCCGTCTTGCAGACTATTTCCACCTGGTGCAATAATTTGACAAAAGTTCAAAATATCTCCATTATCGAAAATGTTATATTACCATCTTAAGCGCTTCAAACTCTACAATGTTATCGCTGGAATATGTTGGATGGTAGAGGAACTAATTGATAAGGATCAATAAAAAGGCCTTGGCCTCTGTTATTGTTTTTAATTTTATGCAAAGTGCACTTTCGGAGTCAGTGCTCCATCGTCAGTGCCTCCTAACAAACAAAAACCTTAAGTCAATCTAACAATCATAGCATGGCCAACAGTGTAAAAAACAGTCAAAAAACTAAAAATAAAGAATAAAAACATTAAACATTGAGGTCGTCCTCATGACGCAATTTTCGAACTTTTACTTCAAATGTCCATCGACCCTGCCCGGGAGATGACGAATAGAGGTCCGTACAAAACTCCGTACATATATATATATGTGTGTGTGTGTGTGTGTGTGTGTCTTTTACCGCTCTAGCGGTCGCAATTTTTGTTTGATCGTTACAAAACTCGATATTTAAACGATCGAGTTCGTTAATGGCTAAAATCGGAGCAATAGAAGGGGGGGATTTTCGAAAATTCGAAATATCTCCGTTAGTTGAAATCGGATCGAAATACTGTATAGAACCAATCTTATTTAAAATTAAATTTACTATGAATATTGTTATATACATTTATTCTTTATCTTGAATAATAACCGAGATATTTGCATTTATATTATGAGTGTTCACTTAACGAACGGAGATGAGATCGGATAACTTGGGGCCTAGTCGTGGGTTTCCGGTAAAAGCTGGCTAACCTGATTGTTAACAACTCAGACTGTTTGCTATCAGGAAGGTTCTTACCATTTGACTTGCCCTTTATTTGTTTACTTAATATTCACAGCAGTATTAAGTCTTACAAATAATAGATATTCTGTGGTACTATTTAGTGTTGGTGTAATAAGTGTTCAGAGCGGTGCTATCATTAAAGGTAAGTCCATCTTTTGTGTTCTTGTTTTTTTTTTGAGATTGAATTGTTTTTAATTTAATCTCGGAGCCTAACGGACGAGAGTTACTTTCCCGCCTAAAGCTAGTTCGGCCGTCTCCGTCACTTTTTGGCTGTCGTGAAATTTCTATATTATAAAACTTCAAGTGGAAAATCTGCTTAGTTTACGCAGCCCCGGCATGACGGGCTCTTTAGTCTTCAGTAAACTCCCTTTTCTATGAATCGTTTTCCTTAACAAAGAAATATAGAATATGTGTTGAGATGGATCAATAGTGTGTCTTCAAGTACGCAGGAAATCGCATTAGTTTACATAGCACTTGCGCGACGATTTTTTTTTCTCGAACAACATACAAACCCAGCTGGAGTAACCTGCTCAAATGAAGTCCGTCGTAGGAACATAGTGATATGGGGAAGTTGTACGGCGGAGTCACGGATCCAAGGGATTTGTCGTCCCCAGCTATGATAGCACTTAGCACTTAGGCCCCTAGAATCACTGTTAGCGCGAATGTAGGCAGGAGACAATACAAGATAACAGGACAGAGATCACGTCTCGTCTCGCAGCCCTTTATCGCCGCTGAGCAAATAACCAACATGGCTGCTCTCAGCTGTAGCTAGCTCACTTATCCACAGAGTGAAGGGTCACGTCAGAGCTAACCCACAATTAGCCCAACCCAGCCTTCTCCTCATTGCTCTACAGTATATACACACTACCTTCGTATTATCAGCTGCACCTGTCACTCTACACGAACCCTGTTTCCATTCCAATTCAAATTATTGATATGATAATAACTTGTAAAATTCGCAAGTATTACAAGTATTAAAGACAAACAAGACGGCAATTGTATAACTAAGATAATAATAGTTATTTTTTAGCATTAAAATGTCAATATTATTAATTTGTGAGTGAATGATACAACTTCTCGAAGCAGGTATTGCGCTAACAAACCAGATTTTCCACTTGCGTTTTTACTGTAGATATTTCCACATCTGTGTTAGGACACAAAGTGATGCTGTGCTTTACAATAAAAAATATTTAAGGTGGACACAAGACACACCGTAATTTATTAGTTAAGTAATTATAAAAATAAGTATTATTAGAACGATAGGGGTAACTGGAAGCTAAAGGTAAAAAAAAAAAATGAAAATAAAATATACATATAAACAATCTTAATTAAGGTTAATGGCAAAGGTGGCCAAGAATTGTTTTTTTCAATTTGGATGTATACGGTATGCTTGTTTACCTCTACAATGCGTTTATTTTGACAGAGTGCACTTTTAGAACAACAGCTTCATCTACAAAGCCTTGTGAATCCTTTTTTCATCCAGACTTAAAATTGCCCTACATGTTTCGTGTACTTCATATTACCTTTTCAGAAGCTATTTATTTCTTACAAATAAGAATAACTACTTTATAATATCCCAAAAACTAGTAATGCATTACGCCATTATTATGTAAAATGTATTCTATGAAAATATTCACATCTACTTTAAACTGTGCCTTTATAATCACCATAATTGTTCAATTATCTGTTCGGAAAGGAAATACAAATTGTGGCCACAAGGGCGTTAAAACACCCCCTTCTCAATAATCAATATCTAAGTATGAGAATTAAAATAAATTATTTTTTAACGTCCACACTTTTTGCTGCTAAGGCTAATTGGGACAAGTTACCACCCTTTTCTAGCTAGGGTGGGACTTAGGATTTTATTTAATGAATTCCGTCACTAACTAAGTATGAGAGCATCCGCTGTAAGGTGTTTTCTCTTATGTGAAAATTTTCTGAAAGAATCAAACATAATATGGATGCACGTTATACATTCGAAATTGTGAATTTACTATCCTTTACTTCTTACGTGCACTTGCATGAAGAGTCTTCTCCAGTTTTCACCATACCACTGCTTAATATGCCTGAGTCCACGAAGCAATCAAATAATATTTAACAACTGGTTGTCATATTCAGTGTTAAATGAAATCATATGCTACGCGCATTTCTTTTAGCAATGACAATATTTTCGAATAAAAACATAAACCATAAACATCGTTCTTAAACATTTGTTTTATTACCAAAGACTAGTCGCAAAAAAAGACTTTACAACTTTCCATTTTTTCAGTTGCAGATGAGCGACAAATTTTAGGATTTATTAAAAACAAAAACATAAAACCAAATTATTTTTCCCGAGTTTTCAAATCCGTTGAGAGACTCAGACTAGTCGAGCGACGCCTTGTGTATTATAAGGAAGTTGAGAGGAGATAGTCTGGAGATAAAGGGAACTGTCAGGAACCTGTTCACGAACTGCTCCTGGAGACTCTGATTCTGTTTACATTTGCAGAAGGAGGCTTCTTCTCAATAATACCGGTTTCCACTACTACTTCCTATGAACTACAGCTCGAAATCAATTCACTGTTACTCTTCTTCAATCATGTACATATTGATCTACGGTGCAATAAGATAAATGTTATAATCTGTTTATTACTTTAACTACACAAATCTTTTTAAAAATAGACCAAGTCCTTAATATTTTTAACACATTTATCGTTGTTAGTCTACAATTATATGACATCATTTACCACTACTGTGAAGTTCATTTTATTTATTTACCTCCACTTTGTGATACTACAGCTAATTGAGAGAAGAATGTTTAAAACTCTTAAGATTCTAGAAGAATTTTAGTGTCTTGGTCCCATATTGCTCAATTTTCAAATTTGGTTTTAGTATTTAGTTCATTGCTTTCCAACGGTAGATCACATCTTTATCAACTAATAAGGTTCAAGATTCCTTTTGTCAAACCCTATTTATCTCATTCTTGTCTTTTCATTTGGATCCAAATAGATTCGTTAACGGAAGTTGAAGGACTAAGAATTCCAGTGGAAAACTGTGAAAAAAAAATATGCTGCATGATTAGCGCAGGCTACATCATTAATTCTTAAATTCTCAGGCCTTCCCTTAAGAAGTAAAATTAGTTATGGGACTGTGCATAAGTAGGATTGTTACGAACGGTCATGCCATTATTTATTTATTTTTTAAATAAATTCAACGTCAACTTTATGCAACGAAAACTGTAACGGATTATTAATCTTTCCTAGCCGTGGTATGACTAGGGATTCTGTTAAGCAGCCCGTCACTAAACAAATTTCCACCGCTTCCAAATGCTCGCACCGGAATCGAACCCACGGTTCAGAGTTATTCAATAGTATAACGACTAACGCTTTAAGAGAAATATTGGTCTAAGCCGAAAATAAAGAAATAAATATTTGGGAGTGTTATATGCCATTTTAAAGAAGTAAATTGATTGTTAAACATTATTGAATTATTGAAGATGAGGAAAACTGTTATATTTCATTTTTTATTAATTAAATATCCTAGATATTGTATTTCAAGGGACTAAAGGCTATTCAAAAAGAGGGAGGGTAAGAGTGAAGAGAGTTAGTTACCTATATGGAATATATTCCTGTTTATTCACAATGGCGTATTCAGAGAGCGGTTAACCAGATGCCCCCAAATGAAAATCTCTATCCATAGTTTAAATATAAAATTTAAATAATGATGTGGAAATGACTCAGAATATTCGAAATTGTGCTTGGTAATTATACAATAAAACCAAACGCTGTGTTGACAGTAACTATTCTCCTTTTCTTAATACCTATTTTTTTTTTTGGCATGAACCGTCAGGGTTTTATTTATTTTTTAGTCCATCTTCTCTGTAATTTAATTCTGCCCCTTATGTAGCACTTATTTGTTAGCTCTGCTGACAGTTGGTTCAGCTGAAGCTCCTTAAGTGGAAATTCGTGACCTTTCTGGCTACTCAGAAACAGATTAATCGGTAGCACTGTGACAGACCCATTTTGCTTTGTAACGGGCTCGTAGTCATTTTTCCCAAACTCTCTTACAGACTTTTTTTATGGTTATTTTGATAAACAGTAGAAAGGAAGCTAGTCTCACGTTTTAAGATTTTTTTTTTCTTCTTTGATATAAATATTTACTAATATTATCTTTTTTTGTATATGTTTCTGGCCTCCTCTTTACATTCCAATAATTGTTTAGTATAGTAGTTATCCTAATTTTTCATCAAGTATTATTTTCATAGAATTCGTTCTCTCCAATAAGATATGTATTCTGACAATTTGGGATTTAAACAGTGCCTATTTGGTCGTATACAAAGTTCTTTAAGGCGAATACAAAGTAAGGTTCAAATAAACAATTTCCTTTTGGCGTTTATAATTAAGTTTCACTTAAATCGTAATTAGTTTTATTTCATAAAAGTAAAACTTTGAGTATTTGGTGCAATATCTTACGGTTTTAAACTAAAGAAAAAGTATTTTATCTTTTTATAGGGAGTGTTATTTTAGTGTTCAGAAGGTGTTCCCTATAAATAAATAAAATCTTGACTCCAAATAATAGGTTATTGCATTTTCATAAATGTTAAAAGAGAAAAATAATAATACAACTTTAGAATAATACAAACAGCGGTCTCCTCATGCAGTACACAAGCAACTGACTGTCTAAACTTTTGCTACAATCTTATTTACGATTTGAAGTTCTCATGTCCATGTACTAGTTCTAAAATTATAGCCTGTATGTGTTTGCTACAAGAGCACATGTAACAGCTTGTTAGAAAATTATTGATTCCCAAAGAAAATTCGTAATAAATACAAATGGGTGAATATAGTCCAATCAAAAGATGTGTTGTTTTTTTTTCAGCTAAAAATGCATTATTTCTTCCTATTTTTAGTATTAAATTTGAAAAAAGAACTGCAACTTTATTCATATGGTTGGAGTATTGTTTGGCAAGTACTTCGTTTAGCCAGCAATTCATCTTGCTAAAAATTAAATATTCTATATTTCTGTAGTACACAGAATACATGAGCAAGGTTTGAAGGAGAGGCAAATACTTCTCTTCATTTTTATTGGTCAAAGCAGATTCCTCTTACTAAGTACAAAAAACTTTATTTTTGTTATGGGTTGTAATAATAATGTGGTGAAAGTTCTCTATTTACTAGTAGGTAGTATTGGTGTAAATACTACCGTTACTGTAGGCTCAGCTCCTTCACGTGATTAGAATCTTTAATAAGGATAGACCAAAACAAACAGTTGAGTATAAATAGATTCAATATATTTAATGGATGTAAATGATACACGAAGTCTTTGAGATAAGGGATGTCTCTGCCTTCCATGTTGTTTGATTAATTCGCATCGTGATGATGAAATCTTGATTAAACTAAAGGAAAACTGTATCTGTGTAGAGTGAAACGGCTGTCCTTGATTTAGATGGAGTACATAAGGATGGAGTAGGGCGAAGGTTGGTGCAATAACGCTCCATCTCATCTGTATGCAGCTAGGATTGCAAATAAAACGACTCCAGATTGACCGAGACACTCTGCCTCGAGAAATCACTTATGAAGAACTACGCCTCGACTATTTTTAAATTTAGATAAGGCTCGGGGATGAGACACGGCGCTCCTTGGTTTCAGAATCTTAATAAGCAAAACATATGATTACAAATGGCCGGATTGTCCCCACAACCCTTCGTGTGGCTCACAAGTTCGTTTTCAACCAGAGAATTATGTTAGCCGTGCTATGATTTTATTGATTAATAAACATATATTCTTATTATACACCAAATGAGCCGGGAGAATCTTGTTTTTTTCGTCCTTTCACATCTCGACCCCATAAAGAGCAACTGGCTGCGAAGGAAAAATCCAAAATACTTTCGAGCTAGTAAATAAGTTACGAAAAACGATTTATTTAAAAATAAATTAACCATCATAATTTACATACTCACATAAAGCCCTATATGGTGTGGCAGCCAATACATAGCTAGATGTCACTTTTGGAGAGCCTACGGTTATTTTAAAACTAAATACTTGGAGTGAAACTTTCTGAAGAAGGATAAATTTGTCTCACAAGAGCTTCCTTGGAAACAGCAATATCTCAAATAGGTTAACTCTCTTCTTTACGGAACGTGTTCATCTATTCAAACATAAAACACGCATGGATGAAGGAAAAAAATACATTTCCTTTGAAATTATTTTCAATTAAATTACAAGGTGTTGTGCGAAATTTTAACTTAAAAAAGGTCCAACTCTAAAAATTAGAGGTGGGGTTAAAGCATTAAGAACCAATTTTTTTTAATGTTAATCTCAACAGGATAAAGAACTTTACAATGCAACACAGAACCAACTCCGCAGTATTAGATATTTTCGATTAATTTATTATATTATATTGTTTTGTCTTTTTAGCACGGGGCTATTTTTTGGATTATCTGTTCTTAATTTTTGACCTTCTCTAAATGATCCTTTTATTAGGCTTAACACACTGAAGAAGCAAACGTTGATTCAAAAACCTTAAAGATTTATTTTTCTAATACTTTTCTGATAGTAATAAAAGTAAATAATTTTCAAATAATAATTTAAAAACTAGGTTAGAAAATGTAATTGCAACTGTAATCACTTTTCTATTTCTAGCATTAGTTAATTTAAACGAATTGGAATTACAATAGTTTATAAATTTATGATTATGGTTAATGTTAATGTATTAAGTGCTAAATCTTGATCAATACAGTGAAATTAGATTAATAGTTAATGGACATGCAGTTACTCTGAGCACTTCACCTTGTCAGTTGCTCATTATCATAATCACAAATACTCCGTCTCAGACCATAATACATCACTTTCTCAACTCACACTCTCATTAACACACACATTACTTTCAAGAGATTTTTTTTTTTTAAGTTAATGTGTTACAATGTTGAAGGTTCTTGAATATGTATATCTACTTTTATTATTGTTAATATAAACTCCAATCTGCTTCCTTAGTACTTACCTAGAAGGCATAGAAAATCTTGGAGGGGCAACGTCAAGCAGCAGATGAATTGTGAAGTGATTACTGCAATGTTAGTAGTGTGTTTTGATCGAGTGGATAATGGTGCGCCAATGTTTGTCAGTGTTCCTGCCCGGGACCAAATATGTGTTGGGGAGTGAGTGTTCAGTCAGAGAAAGTCAAATTGGAGAAGATTTTGTAGTTGTGCACCTTTACTGATAGTAGAAGGGGAGATCCACATTTCACTCACATCAGTTGGCAGTGTAGTGGGGCTCGGTAGTTGTGTTAGTAACTCTGGTATTTCAGTTACGTCAATAGGTTCTTTGGTGGAAGATAAACAAAACATTCAGTAAATTGAAAAGGTGGGAACTCAAAAAGCAACAGTTTGAGAGGTTTTTTTTTTTTTTTTTTTTTTTTTAAATTTACAGGCTCACTATGAGTTTTTTCAAGCTTAACAGCTACTTGACCACAGACTTTACCTCCTAGGGACTAGTATTTGCTAAAAACTCTATAACCTCTATGCTGAATACCTGCTCTTGCCTTAAGTGTGTTTCTTGCAGTACAATAATTTGACTATGTTTTAGCTGTAATAAACGTTCACCAGCATGATTATAAATCCCGTTAAAATTCCATTGGAGTAAGGCAGTCATTTGTTGGATCTGAAAGAATAAAAGAGATAAAGGGGAGATTATAAAAGGACAAAAGTACTAATTGAAGTATTAAAAAAAAAAACATTAGGGTGTATAGAAAGATAAAAAATTTACAGTATTAAAAACTTGAAGTATGAGAAAATATATTAAGTAGAATGATTAATTAAAAGGTGCACAAAATTAAGAAAAATTAAAAAAAAATATATAAAAATTGTAGCTCATCAATTCTTTAGGTCCATTTCTTAGCTTTGTGTTTAGTCTTCGTTGTATTTTAGGCCTTTTTTGACTATTTCATCAACTATCAAGTTATTAACCTCTGACGCATTTTCTCCAATATTTAAGTTTTCATTTCCATTCAAATGTTTCTAGTCAGAAATTCGATTTTCAACTTTTCCTGAAATAGGCTGTTTCGAATTGAATTCAATGCTTATCTGGTTTTTACTTAGAGTTTTTTCTCAATAGCATATTCTATTCATTAATTGTATTAGAGTGGAGAGTTCGATTCCCGCCTGGTCAATAAGAATTTATTTAGAGACGAACTCATTAAATAAAATCCTTAGTCCCACCCTGTCAAGAAAAGAGTGGTACCCTGCAGATAACCCGCCCCAATCAGCCACAGCTGCAAAACGTGGACTTTAATGAACAATATATTTTTAAGTATTGCATTGTTGTGTTACATCGGCTTTCTGAGGATGGTTGAGCCCAACTAAAGAGTTATTTCGTTAATGAAACTGTGGAAATGAAGGATTGGAATCTTATTTTTATCCCGATATCGCAAAAAGACTAAATTCTCAAGTTTCTTTCTAACTAGGCAGCATAAGTCGTCCACCTTAAACCCGCTTCATTAAGAAAGACTTCTACAACACAACCCTTCTATGTATCAAGCACCTCCTATTGACATATAAAATTGTGTAATCATGATGTTATTCAGTGCTGCTCCGATAAAAATGCTCTCTATTGTTGATGAGTTGAAAGTTAAAATAAGTCTGCAAAGTGATGATCAGGCAAGAAGTTAAATGAAGAGTACGGTTGAACTGAATCTTGATTATCTTGATATGATGTTCTTGGATCTTATAGGAGTTGGATGAGTGGTGGAAGAGGGTCAAAATAAACTAGTACTGCATGCGTTCCATCAAGTTCTCTTTTGACTCATATGAATGAACGTAGCCATTTTGTATAACCTGGATGCTGTCTTATGTTTATGTGTTATATACCAATTTCCAAAGAATTACGAGCTCGAGATATGTATCCTCTTAGAAATAGAGTACTAAGGACGCGGTAGCTTGGCCCTGATTTAGTAAGCCCAGAAATAAATAGTTGAGTTTGTGGTTGGTGGTTCTTGTAGGAAGAAAATTGTATTTAGATTATTTTATTTTCTTGAGAATATTACAGTCTGCATTTAGTAATGTAATATGTACAATAAAATAGTCCGACATCACTCTCGACAGAAGCTACATCCCTTCACCACAATGAGAGGAGCAGCCTCTCCCTGCCTGGCAAGCAAGTCAAGAGCTAAGGAGGAATGGCACTTGATAAGAAAATAGCCACTGCTATCACTTCACTTTACACTTATATAGGTGATCTCTTGGCCATTGTCTCTTGAGGCGCTGTGGAGGGGAATATGGATGAGTGGTACTGGAAAGGCACCATCTAGGACTTCTGGATTAGGATGATTGGATAACCTGCTGTGGAATTTTTTGAATCTTAAGGGAATTAGGTCCTTTATAAATGCGATATTAAGATCTTAATGGAGGGTGTGGTTTGTACCATAGTATGGAGCATCTACTATGGTGCGCAGGAATTTGGATCGGAAGGTCTGGAAGCTTCTGATGTTCGAAGGTTTCGCTGTACCTGTGGGAGGGGATCCATACAAAATATCCATGATGTAGAAAAAGAAGGTACAAGAAAATTGTCAGAGTAGGAAGGGGACTTCTGAAATAAATCACATATAATTGAGAATTTTCAGCAGCAAATATGCTGCCAGTTAGTAGCATTGGGTCCTTCAAGTGCAATCACTATAGTTATGTGGCTACATTTATACTCAACGTGTTGATAAAGGACATTCGCACTTCTTAAATTGCTACAAAGATCGGTCCAAATCGTTAGTCCATAAAGCACTTACTCATAATCATTCTTCAATTATTTTGTATGACGGATAAAACCATACGTATCATTGTAGTATCAGATGTTAACACAAGCGTTACAATACATTAGTTAGGAGTCTTTGTGATATAAATAAATCTTTAAGCGCTTAACATTGAACCTATCTTAGGTGTGGCTTGAGTAATGTCTGGTAGATAAGTCAGACATACTGATAGTCCGCCAGACAGCCTAGTACACGTAACAGCTCAATTTATTCTATACTGAATGAGTAGGCATTCGTTGTATGCTGATGCTATTAGTTTATGTTAGTGGATATTCAATATATTTCTGTTTGGCTGATATTTTTTTATATAATTTTAATGTTGGTAAGACAAAAAATAAAATTAAACTAATTAAATCTGTATAAGCTGTCAAAAGTAGTATATTTAAATAAACAGCCCCCTCTCCCATCTCTCTCTCTCCTCTCTCTCTGTCTCTCTCACTCGGATAAATTGTAACATTTCGTATTGCATTACATTATTCCCTATGGGTGTCAATGGTTAAGAATTCGGTTTATAATTCACTATCTGCTTGGTCAAAATTAAGATTAACAGATAGAATTCCAAAACTGGCAACCAATTTTTCTTATGTTGTGTGATATAAAAGTTTTAATTCTGAAAATCTATTTGTAAATTTATAGCAAAATTTAGAATATATTGGCTTAAACAGAGGAAATACATATGACTTGTGTTTTCTCTTATATGGTTTTGCAAATCCGTAAAAACGCCTTCATCCACTTACAGGATATACATTAACTAAGCAATTCAACTCGATTAATAAAAAAATAATTCAATGTTAGTTGTCCTTAGTTGAATCATTTCACTGATTCAAGTCTAAACAATTAAATATTAGGAAGCTGTAAACAAATGGCGAAAATATATTATTTGTAACTTAGCGGTCCAATAATTGGGTTACTATCTCTTGCTACTCAGTTGCAGGTTTTAGCTTCCTGTCACGGGCTGCTGCAACCGTAACGATGACGTCATTTCATACTACTATGAGTTTCTTGGTCAAGGCCATTTTTCCTTTTAGGTCAATTTAACTTGGCTAGTAATGCATTTTTTTTTCCAATGCAGTCCAATAAACTATATATATATATATATATATATATATATATATATATATATATATATATAGAGAGAGAGAGAGAGAGAGAGAGAGAGAGAGGGAGAGTCACCATGAAAACATCATGAAACAACACTCTTTAAAACACTATTTGTAATACAAAATGTGACGACGGTTTTCTCACAACGGTGCCCCAGGAATAAATATATGCCATAGTACAATATGCTCATGAAAATATGAATACCTTAGCCAGGCCGACAGGTTAATCAATACCATGTTTCTTGAACAACGTTTTGGACAGAAGACTAAGCAATAGTTGAATACTTTTAGCAGATTTCCCTTAAGGGAAATCAGCTATTGAGGTCGTACTCATGACGCGAGTTTTGAAAAATTTCTTCAAATGTCCATCGATCCTACCCAGGAGATGACGAAAATGAGGTCCGTTCAAAATTATATATATATATATATATATATATATATATATATATATATATATATATATATATATATTTGTCTGTTAACGCTCTAGCGGTCGCAATTTTTGTTTGATCGTAACCAAACTTCATATTTAAGCGTTTTACATAAAAAGAGAGATCAAGTTCGTTAATGGCTGAAATCAGACCAGTGGGAGGGGGGTTTTTGAAAATTCGAAATATCTCCGTTATTATACGTCGGATCGAAAAATTGTATAAAATCAATCATATTGCAAATTAAATTTACTGTAAATTTTGTTCTATACATTTATTCTGTATCTTGAATATTAACCGAGATATTTGCATTTGTATGCATGCGTATGGTCGGCAGGGGTCGGCTATGTTCGGGACCCTCCGCCGAGAGCTAGTGCGGGCGGTTTCGGTAAGTATTCGTCCCTCGTGAATAGGTTTAGAGATTCCCTACTACTACTGTTGTTATTAGGCGGATTTCTCTATTGTAAAACGTCACGTGGGAAATCTGCTTAGTTTACGCAGCCCCTGCGTGACGAACTTTTATATAATCATAATTAGCACCTTGCTTATCCAGAGAAGAACAGATGCCAACAATATAGAAAATTATAGCGCCAGAAATACATGTGTAAATGTGATTACTTATTAAGTAGTCTATTGAAATGCGGTTTTCTACCATGCCGAATGTGTAGCATGATGAAGGATCTGGAAAGAATCAAATACTGGAAGAGAAATTTCAAGATCACTTCAAGGGATGATCTGGCCTAAGGCATCGGGCAAAAGGAAATAACTTTCACAATTAACACATTAAAAGAAGATAGGATCATTTTCAGAAAAGATTGTAGTAGTATAGTATTATTAATTACTTTGGTTGCAATAATGTCAAGTACCGTGGAGTTATCGTTTTTAGCAGATTTCCCTTAAGGGAAATCAGCTATTGAGGTCGTACTCATGATGCCAGTTTCGAAAAATTTCTTCAAATGTCCATCGATCCTACCCAGGAGATGACGAAAATGAGGTCCGTTAAAAATTATATATATATATATATATATATATATATATATATATATATATATATATATTTGTCTGTTAACGCTCTAGCGGTCGCAATTTTTGTTTGATCGTTACCAAACTCGGAATTTAATCGTTTTATGTAAAAAGAAAGATCAAGTTCGTTAATGGCTGAAATCGGACCAGTGGGAGGAGGGGTTTAGAGGGGAGATTTTTGAAAATTCAAAATATCTCCGTTATTATGCGTCGGATCGAAAAATTGTATAGAATAAATCTTATTGCAAATTCAATTTACTATAAATATTGTTCTATACATTTATTCTGTATCTTGAATATTAACCGAGATATTTGCATTTGTATTCTGCGTGTGGTCGCCAGTAGGCTATGTTCGGACTTTCCGCCGAGAGCTCTGGCGGCCGTTTCCATAACTATTCGTCCCTCGTGAATAGGTTTAGAGGTTAGGTTAACTGTTTTTTGGGGCTAGAAACTACTGGGTTATTACGCCCTAAATAATGTTTTAGGTTTAGAGGTTTCTTACTACTACAGTTGTTATTAGGCAGATTTCTCTATTGTAAAACTTCACGTGGGAAATCTGCTTAGTTTACGCAGCCCCTGCGTGACGGACTTTTTTGTTGTTTTTCCGGCCGTTCGTTCTGGCCAGCTGCTATATTCATCCAATTTCATCATAAAACCGAAAAGTGACCAGGTAAATATTTAAACGTAATGTAACCATCATAATTCAGTCTCCTTAAAACTACAGAAGACCACCATAATGCCAACGTCACTTATATTTATTGTATGTACTCGTAGATAAAAGAAATAGCTACACTTCCACTGTAAAAATTTATTAGAATGGAGCGCTTTCGATGCACTGCATCATCATCAGTTGACACACAAAAACATAAATTACTTATCTCTATTAAAATATTTTAGATAAAGGGTGAAATATATATCATCTTCATACAACAATTCATTCATTTCATCCCAGCTAGCTGAGGTGAGGAGGCTAATGGGATGAGCTTGAGTGTGAGACATCTTCTTTAATATTAATGTTTTTCTTTGACGTTAGAAGATCAAATCAAATCTCTAGTCCCTCAACCCTGTCCATTTTCCTTCCTTTAGGTAGGTGATGCAACACCTCCAATTGTAAATAACCCTGGCAATGGTTTTCCGTGAATAGGTGCTTTTGCATTTCACTTGCATTTGTAGTGAAATGCTCTTTGATACTCGTCTTCATCTTTCAGCCCTATGTACGTAGGTGAATCAAATGAAAACCTTAAAAGTGCTGCAAAGTTCAGGTTAAACTTTTAAGGTTTTCATTTGATTCATCCTCGTATGTAGCCGCAGAGGAAGAGCAGGATATCCGGTACACTCCAGATTTACTACCTACGATAAAATGGCTTCAAACATTTTTGTTAGTAGTCTTCTTTTAGACGCTAAGCTGACATAATTTAATTGCTACAATAAACTTCATAACATATATTATATTAAAATAGAGCTAAGGGTCTGGACCCGAGAGGGATATTGTATTCTTGAAATATCCCCAAGATTTCCGACGGGATGGGTCCACGTTTCCCAGGATAAGGCCAGAACTATGATTGTGTCCCGCAGCCGATAAAGTTTGACCGGCTCCGTTCTAACTCAACTGAAATTAAAAATAAACAGATCGTTTCATTTTGTCATAGAGATTCACCTTCCAGGGAACTCATGGCGTTTAAGAAAAACACAGCATAAACATGTTTAACACTTCATATGATGGTCAGATAACTATTTGTAACCTCACTACTCACGAGCGTGTTGAGACACGTAAATAGAAACAGCGGAGACTAGTCGTAAATTTTGTGGTTACAATATCTATTAACCCAGTAGCTGGGCATTTGAAACAGGATAGGAATATTGATTTTACAGCAATATTTTAGGCCATCTGTGATTTTTTTTTTAATATTTCATCTTGCTGATCACATCTTAATGGTCTTTTCCTGTCTTATTAAATTAATTTAATAATTACAGTCGTTTTGCGATCAAGAAATCTCTATTTATGCCCAGGCAATTACTGACTTAACGAACCCATAGTTTATTGAAGCTGACGTTTATTGCAAGAATCAGCTGAGAACATGTTTTATTATTATGCTGGAGGTACGGTCGTAAAATTTTATAGACCATTTAGAGAAAAAGAGAAGAATATGTAATTCTAGAGTAATTCAAAGGGACAATAATGAATTATTTTTCCATTAACATAAAACTTGGGTCATGAACAACGGCTATCATAACAAGTAAATGTCCATGCTTTATCCTTATCAGTGTTGCACATGAGTACCATTATTATGTAAAAGCACTGCACTCATAAATGAATGAGCCCTAAGCCCAACAAAAATGTGTGTAGGGTAACACTCGTCCCTCAAAAATCAATGAGTTAGTGCCCGAATCCCTCCCACCTTGAGTGCATTTTTTAAAAATTGTTGATCAAACAAGATGATTAAGAAAATGATAGAATTTTCAGAAATGAAGTTTAATATTAGAAAATATAAGTTTAGTGAGCCGTCTAAGTATATGTTTGTGTATATGTATATATATATATATATATATATATATATATATATATATGATACTTTGAAAAATCAGATTATATATAACTAACCAGAAATTGGCGTTAATGCGTTATAGTGATGAAAATTAGACTTTAAAGTATTTAAGGTTAACAAACGAATTGAAATATAAAGAAATGACATGAAATAAACGCACTTAAGTGGGTTAAATGAATCAAATAAATAAGATATTTAAAGATTTTTTGTTTTCTTTAGCAGTTCTAAGATCATACTAGGTTTTTGAAACAATGAAATTCTTGAACTTGAGTACTGTTCATCTACACTTCATCTTTGAGGAAGCAAAGATTAGTACTCAATTATTTCAAGATGACGAGTAACCACCAGGCTAACTGATAGGTCCTGTAACATCAAAACGAAATAAAGTTTGAACATGCAATCCCCAGCATTGAACTATTTCTGGAACATACTGCTCCACTACACCAATTATAAAAGTTCATTAATTCATATAGTAATAAATGAAAAATATTTTTTGTTTAATAACGAAAAGAATTTAACTATGCTTAATTAGAATAAACCAAGACTTTTTTTTAATAGTAGAATATGCGAACACCCAGCGATGACGGCGCAAGAGTCGCAACATTTTGTAAAAAACGGACCGCTTCAGGAATGAAACAATAACCTTAATGTAAACATATATATTTTTGGAGATTCGGTCTTTCGTTTGTGAAAAATATTTCATATTCGCATTCCGTGTTCCAAATGTTAATATGCTATTGAACTCGATATGTATTGAAGAGAATATTTAGGGGTGTCTGGTTAGTCAAGAGATTCACTTTAGTTATTAGATACTGTTTCTTAAAGGAAAGGAGGCATCCACATATTAACTGTAGTTTCCTAGGAATAAGAACCTTCATGGTGTTTTATGAAGCAGATCTCATATTATGGAAGTCACCCAAGTAACACTACTTAATCGTTTTTTCCATCACTAACGTTTGTTCGAATTTAAATTTAATAGTTTTTGCCCAGATCATCGCCTTGCAGATTAGTACCTCCACTTAAACTCCAGCCACTCTGTTGGGAAATAAAACGCTTAGATCCCACGTTTGGGTACTTGCTTCATTTCATATTTGTAGCCAGTTTTTCTCAGCAAGAATTACCGATTGTTTTTACCGACTACTAAAGGTCTATTCTAGAATTCAACTTCTTAATGCAAAACTTGTAATCAGCGCCTTCATCGCAAATATGAGCAACGAAGTTGAGCACATAGCCTTCAAGACACAATCGGCAGTAATAAACGAGGCATTTAAGCTTCTCAAGCTGTCGGTAGCATCATGATTCCGTAGAAGTAAAGCCATAAATTACACGGTCGAGAGATCTCGGGAAACGTGAAGTCCAGCCTTTATCTACGGGATTGATGGCGAAACGTACAGATCTGTACGTCAAGGTTATTACAACTGATTCTGGGTGCCATTAAAGTCAGAAGGAATATTCCAAGGCATACGAAACTGAACACATTACTTTGAATATGAGTTGTCACTTGGAAAGTAGACTTTGACAGTACAAGCAGACTTACTGGAAAGAAGGAGTTGGTACGTATCAAGAAAATGAATAAGTACGTCACGCAGATACTGCGTAAACGAAGCAGATTTCCCATGTGCTTATATGGCAAACTTGTGATCTCATCTCACATATTCCCTATTATATGTAAAAACTGATGGATAGAAGGAGGGAGCTGGAATATTACTGACAACTCAAACAACAGTTAAAACAAGAAAAAACGCATAGAACGACAATTGTAGAACGTCAATAACAAGATTCGATCAATAACATTTTCCGACCCAACTAAAAATAACGGAGATATATGTTGAATTTTCGAATCCCCCCTCCCCTACTATTCCAAGTCCAAATTCTGCCAATAACAAATACTATCTTTAGAGCTGAATGAAACGTTTAAATATCGAGTTATTAATCAAATAAACATTTTCGAGTAAAGTAGGAAAAATCTCAAGTGATGGCGTCATCACATAACGTATTTGCTAGTATCTCACAAAGTAAACGTTCAATGAAAACAATATTTGGTATTTAACCTTGGAATAGGGTGGTTCATGATATAACAGCTTATTTTTATTATGACATGAGTAGGAGTGGGGGTATAATGAAAGCCGAAAACTATAAAATCAAAACATCTCGAAGAAATGAAAGGCTTCATCAGGGCGAAAAACTACTAGGTTATATCCCCCCCCCCCTGTAATATCTATAACTCTCCTTTTGATTAAATTCTTGCACTTTGAGAGTTGACTGTGCCTATGTAAATTGTCAGTATTGTTATTTTTGTAAATTGGAATTGCAATTATATCCCCATCCATATTGCCATTTAAAATTTAACAATATAAACGACGATGCAAAAAAATTGTAATTTAGATTTCTTTATACAAATTTCTAATTTTCACAAAATTAAACTTTAGGGTCATCTCCAAGGCCTACTGCTATATTAATGGAAATAATCGTCGATCGATGGAAATTTGAATACATTTTAAGAAAACCCCATCATGAGTAAGACCTCAAAAACAGCTATTTCCTTTGACTGCTTTTGCGTTTATATTAATATGGAAAAATAAAATAAAGATTATAGCAAAATAAGAGTAATAGAACGTGGCAAAATTGTACTGTTATCATACCATTTTACAGAAATTAGAAGTCGTTTAGTGGTGTTTTGGCTGCTGTTTGTAACTAGACTGAAATTACTCCCTCCAAGGGAAACCTCGTCAGAGGCCAGTTAGTAGAGATTTTCGGAAAACTGTTTACCCAGTAGCTGTGAGGATAAGTAGTGGTGGTTTTTGCATCATCACCACACGGACTGATGATGGTGGGATCATTAGAGACGAGCTAGGTCATCATCAGAGCTTACACAACCGTCTTGGAGTAAATGAGGATGCCATTATGATGTGTTTACGCTCGTTCCTCTAGGCCCTATTAGTTACGGGCTCCCTCAGCTCTATAGATGGCTGCAATGAAAAAAAAAAGGTCATTGCGTTTTTGTAGTAAGAGACCTGCGAGCGATAAAATAGTAATTATGTAGGTTATTTATAAAATATTATTACCGTTATGATTTTAGGCGATTTCCGTTGGGAAATTTCTTTCAATGTCCATCGTCCGTACCTAGGAGATGACGAAAATGAAGTCCGTTCAAAATTTTGTCTCTCTCTCTCTTTCTCTCTCTCTCTCTCTCTCTCTCTCTCTCTCTCTCTCTCTCTCTCTCATCTATATATATAGATATATATATATATATATATATATATATATATATATATATATGTATATATAATACACACACACCCAAATATACAGGGTGCCCCTAGTTTCCGTGCCACCCCCCTCAAAATAGCCAATTGTGTTAATAAATGGCTGAGACTTGGAGTGGCAGAATCGTGACTCCTGAAAAATCTTTTTACTCCATATTTTACCTCGTACGTTCTCCAGCGATTCTAACTTTGGAATTTCCAATGGAATGTCACACCTTTTATGACGGATTCTTGTAGAAAATCAAATTCTAAAACGAGTTCATATTGGTGAATTTTTCGATTTGAGGCATCCTTTAGCCGTAAAATGCAGAAATCTTTATTTCAGAAACGGCACGTTTTAATGAAAAATGCTGCCACAAAAAACTTGAACGAAACGAAATTATCTTTGATTCATGTCTATGGAAAGACGAATGAATTCTGAAAAAAAAAAATTAAAACGAAATAACGCAAAAGTATCCTTGAATGAATCAAAAAACTGCGTACTCAAATTTCTTTTTTTTAGAATTAATTATTGTTAAACTAATTACGTAGTAGTTATTTGTAAACGAAAAACATTTTTCCACCTGCATAGCTTCTTGTAAAAATAAAAAGAAACCAGTTTTTTCGTTGAACCACAAAACTTACAGCTAGTATTTACAAATGTTCCATACTATGTCCTCCTCCATGTATGCACTACAGAAGATGATATCTGAAATCCCTTTTGGCACTGTGTATTTCTGCTACTGAAATTGAATTAATTGCCAATTGATTTTATTTTTCATGTCTTCAATAATCTGAGACCCGTTCTAGTAGAGATGTCTTTCATCCTCCTCAATAGAAAATAATCCATTTCTGTCAGATCTAGTGACCTGGGTGGTAATAAAAACAAAATCTATTACTTTCCTTGTAGACTTGTTTAAACCATAAATTTGTTATGTCACAACATTTTTTAATAAAATATGCCGTTTCTGAAATAAAGATTTGTGCATTTTACGGCTAAAGGATGCGTCAAATCGAAAAATTCACTGATATAAACTCGTTGTAGAATATGATTGATTTCCAATGTTCTATCAAATAAAGAACTAAAAATTTGTATAAGACTTATGTGTATTAATGTATTTACAAGTTAAAAGCATTTAAAATCCGATTGAAATTAGATTGGGTAACCTTTTCTATATAATTCCAATTTTCTGAGCATTTACATAATTAATTCACTCAGTTTTATCTCATGACTAATCAATTCTTTTAAATTCATTCTTAATGCGCTTGTGGTTAGAAACACGCCGTCTTTGTAAAAACACTGTTAAACATCAAGTGCACAATTTGTGTTTCTGTTTCTTATGATTTTAAACAATAAATCACGCTTTCCAGTAGATGAACTACAAACTTAATTATTTTATTTTGCATTTAAATTAAGTTCTAACTTATTTCTTCTGTCCTTCAGAATATAAAGCGTCTAATCTCGGAATTTTACATTCTGAATGATAATATGGATGGCTGAAGTATTTAAATTTCCTCCTTCCTGTAAATGTTACACTTCGTTAAGTATATAGTAGACAAACCTATAAACACTTATTAATATTGGCGTGTTTTCAATCCAAGTTCTTCTTGTTTATTCATTCCTAATATAAAAATAAGAAACCTGCTTTACATGCGTAAACTAAGCAGATTTCCCTCGAAACCAAAATTTGACTCACTTATTATCTCATCTTATTCTACATTTCTTGCGTAGTCGAAGCATATCTAATAAGTATTTAAAATGTAAGCTGGGCCTGAAATACTCAGTGAAATGGAGTAATTATAGTGAAAATCGGATGTATAGAAGTGTTAAAATTGTAATTGCTGGAACCAAAAATGAAAGGAGAAATAACTCGACTTAGTGGAAACATGGGCAAGACAATAATTAAAGAAAGTTACATTTACAAGAAAATTTGTAATTTAAATCGATTTGGCTCTAATGACAGAGATATTTCGGATTTCCCATTTATCTGTATCCACACCCCTCCTTCTCTTCCTTGGCCTATTTCAATATAAACTTAATTTTCCCATTAAATGATTAAATATCAAACATGGAATATATGCGTATATCTCATATAGTAAAATTTCATTTAAATCAATATTTAAGCTTAAAATAAATCTTTGCAACATGTATTGGCTTATTGTTGTTATGATACGAGTGGGAATGGTACCTTACTGAAGGCTGAAGACTAATACATCCAAATATCTTTGTATTTTCAAGATAAATAATAAAATATATAAAATTAAATTAATTAATTTAAAATAGAAAATTAAATTTACAACAAATTCATTATAATTTGTCGATTTGGAAAATCATAATGGAGGTGTTTTCAATTTTCCAGTTCCCCCCCTCCCTAAACCCTTCCTTCCCCTAGGTCGATTTCAGGCATTAACGAACACGGTTTTTAGTGTATCATGAAACGCTTAAGTTTAGAGTTTAGTAATGATCCAACACAAATTAAGCTGCTAGAGCGAAGATATTTACGTTTTTACCTTTCGTTCAATATTTATAATTTAAACATTTCTGCAAGTTAAAAATGTGCAGAAAATCAAGTATCATTCATTTGAAAATATGCCTGAATACAGAAACATACTGAACATACTGTAATATGTTTTAAGATATGGTTCGTGAAAGTAATTATTATTTTTTTTTTATATATATGAAACTAAATAGTTAAGAGAGTAATAGCAAACAACTGGACCAATGCCCAGAGAGAGGACAAGCCGAGACATTCTCGTTACTGTGACCTTTAGAAGAGTCTACAGCAGCACAGAAATATTCTTTGTCTCAAGGGAGTAGTTCTTATAATTAATTATGATGATTTTTTAACTCAGAACCTCGTAGGTATTAATTGCTTAGGAAAGCTGGTATAGTTAAAATAGTTGCGATAAATTCTCACTCTTGAATAAACATCGTGAATTATTTTTTCGAAATAATTTTACATATAAGACATTTGATAACATAGTGGCTATCTGTTTATATAAATGGCGTATCACAACACGTTTAATAATTTAACTGTTGGTTCTAAACGGTTCCCACAAGAGAAAAAAACAACTAATAATTAAGAAAATGAAGGTTAAGCTTTTTCGAAAGAAACTGTTTGAATTAATTTCATTAGAATGGAAAAACACTTTGAAAAAGAACACCATATACATATATATATATATATATATATATATATATAGAGAGAGAGAGAGAGAGAGAGAGAGATTAACATCATATTATAATTAATACACTAACTATTATTTGACACAATTATAAACAGGACATACAACAATCAACTCTTACTTTAAACGTTTAATTCATAATTGTAGCCTACATTTGTTTTATCAGATATACCTTAGGGGGAATTACATTAGGACAACGTCGAAAATTTCAAATATCTCCGTTATTATACGTCGGATCGAAAATTCGTATAGATCTTATTGAAAATTATTTGTACTATAAATATTGTTATATACATTTATTCTCTAAAATTAATATTAACTGAGATATTTGAATTTTTTAGCAATCGGCAATCCCCCACTCCTGCTCATGTCACATCAACAATACTCTGTAATATAATAAACAGCTTTATCCGAAGCTTAAATAACAACTATTGTTTTCAAGATACCTTTATTATACTACCCGATTAGACATTGTTGCATAAAGTGGACGTAATTAATAATAAACAAAATAATAATATACGAGATACATGCAAATATGTAATTTTGATTCACCCGTCTTAAATTCTTCTACTACTAAAATTTGAGTGATCAAGATAACAATTATTCTAATTCATTATTGTTTTACAGTACTAGATATAGTAAATAGTAAATGTTTTTATTTCCGGTGAAGAGTATTTCTATCTGTTCAGTTCTAAGTGGTTGGCAGAACTGTTTGTTTTCAATTCAGACGCTTCCCTCCAGGAAGGGGAAAGATTTCTTATAAGCGTTTGTATTTATTCACTTAATATTCAAGGTGGTGTTGGATTTCCAGTATGTAAATTTATCTATTATTAAACTTCAGGAGGGAAATCTGCTTAGTTTGCGCAGCCCCTGCGTGACGGACTTTCTTAATTGCTTTACTTGTGCGTGTGTGTGCGCGCACATGTATATGTACACATACACACAGACACAAACATTGAGTGTGTGTGTGTGGAGGGAAAGGATAGGCTATAGGATATGGTGGAGAGAGAGTGTAAATGGAGCTGGAGTGAGGCTGGTAGGTTAGGGCTGGGGTGGGGGGACGTAGTAAAACTGGCCTTGGTAGTAGCACGTGTCGTGACGTCAGCCCGCCTACCCCCACCCCCTGACCTGCTGTTGCATAACCCCCCTCCCCTCCTATACCACTCTACCTCCGCAGCCTAATTTATGCCTGCAATATAACCCCGCCATCAGCTGATATACTCTTATCATCGTCCTCTTTGTCTCCTAGGGGGGGGGGGGAAGTCCGTCACGCAATTGCTGTGTAAACTAAGTGTAAAGGCCGGTCCAGACGCTCCGTTTTGTCTGCGCAGTCTTAAGACGGAATGAAAACGTTGCGATTGTAGAGCGTCCACACGGCACAGACATATCTGTATATTTTGCTCAGTTTTGTGTGAGATCGTCATGGAGGAGGTACTACTCTGGTCGATTTTCGCGATGTGTCTTGTTAAAAAAAAAAAAAAAGATTGCAACATCTCAGAAGTACCCGGCGTTCAAAGTGGTCGCGGAAGTGGCTTCTAAAAAGGAAGCACTTTTCCCATATCAAATTATAGCGTGAATTACGTGATGAACCTACTGATTGGCGGAACTACTTGCGAATGGACGTTGACACATATACTTATTTATTGGAATTAGTGACACCGCATATCAACAAAGAAAATACTTGTATGAGAACAGCAATATCAGCACATGAAAGGCTATTATTGCCGTGATGAAGCTATGAAAATGATTGCCGTTGCATCAATTTCTTTAAATTTATTTGCTAAACTTTCATACGCCTCCCCCTTCTTATCCCTGTCACTGTATTCTTTTGATTTAACACGCCAAATGCACGGGAAACTTTCATACAGAGCAATAAAATCTGTTAAAAACTCCCTAGAACATTGCCGAAGGTCAGCCATTGTCGCCTGACGAATTGAAACTGAGTATCAAAATGAATCGGAAAACGGTGCTACCGTCCACACACGCCGACTTGTCTGCGCAGTTCAAGGAAATCTATGCTCTCTGGCTCAGTTTTACTAAAACTGTACCGTCTTCGAAATGGGTTCAAAACTGCACAGTTTTCCAGTCCACACGCAACGTTTTATCTGCAACGTTTTGAAATGCGCAGACAAAACGTTGTGCAAAACGGAGCGTCTGGACCGGCCTTAAAAGTAGATTTCCCACAAGCTGGTATATGACGCGCTGATGAATTTTTCTTTGGATAGGAAGGTTAAAACTTTCGCTGATTATAACAACTCGCCATCCTATTTATTAGCAGATCTCACTGAAGTTCGTTGATGCTGAAATCGGACAAGGTGAAGAGGGGGGGGGAATTCGAAACTTTGAAATATCTCCGTTGTTATAAGTCGGATTGAAAAATTATATATGTATATATTATGTATTTATGCGACATATGTCTACTTTTATTGAAAATTTATTTATTTGGTTTGTGCCCCACAGCGATGGGGACTGGCGTAATTAGAAGAATATATTTACTCCTTCATGCACTTACCTTTGTTGTACATTATTTTTATATTAAGAAAAATATTTCTTTAATATCTGATTGTTTCTCATATCCGCGCTTTGTCTAAAGGAATATAATAAAAGTTAACCATTTTAAATCTTTTTAAGAATGCTATAGACCTATTCTATTTTATACTATATTTTTTTGTAAATGCTTATGTGTTTTAGATATGTTAGTATTTGTGGAATATATTGGCTGCTGTCAGTTAATAGTTCTGTCATATCGTAGGGTATGTGAAGGCTTTTTCGTTGGATGCAGTCCGTCAGTATGTGTTTTATCTTTAAGTGTTTGTTGCAGTATTTGTATGTAGGGTTATCAGTCCTTGTCATTAAGTGTCTATGTGTCAGGTATGTGTGGCCGATCCTGAGTCTGGCAAGAACTACTTCCTCCCGTCTAGTACTCCTATGGCTCGATGGCCACTCCTTAATTGTACTTTTGATAATTAAAATTAAATGACCTATAAATTGAGTTTTAAACATATCTTCTCTATCGTGAATATTGACGGAATTATTAGGACTTTTACTTTCCAGCCTTTAGTAAACCCCTTACCTCCTACTTCATGTTAAAAATAAACTGATACATCATGAACAACTTTATTCTAAGCTTAAATACTAAATATTGTTAGCAAAAGATCTTCATTATGCGAGAAACATACAAATTCATAGTTTGTGACGTTATCAATAAAGATTTTACTTTGTTGTTTCGAAAATGGTTATTTTATCTGTTGCATACTTGATATTTAACCGTTTCATGCAACTCTGAAGTTCATAATTGTTGATGAAGTTGACATCTGGCTAGGAATAAGGGAGGATTAGAGGTCGGAGGGATTCGAAAATCCACAATATCTCCCTTATAATGAATCAGATAGTAAAAGGTTAGGAAACCAATCTTGTTAAACTATTGAAGTCTACAATTGTTGTTCTGCATTTTTTCATAACTCAAGTATTAAGGGAGTTATTTTAATTTTTATGTTTTCTGACTTTAGTGCCACCCCCCCCTTCTGCTCATCGGTTTTCCCATAGAAATAGTGATTATGTGGTGAGAAGAGTTCAAAAGTGTGGTGGTTTACCGTTATTAAAAAAATGCAAATATATCTGTTAACGTTCGAAATACAGAAAAAATGTACTTTATACGAAAATAAATTTGCAATAAGATTGGTAGTAGACAATTTTCTAAGACTAATAACAACTGAGATATTACGAGTTTTGACTTTGAGTATTGGAAGATAAAATAAAATGTTGGAAAAACAAAAGCACTCTTATGGGACCACGGATCACCAAATAAACATGCCTTTGCCCTAGGTAAGACAAAAGCCATTTCTAATGTACAGCCCAAGAGAGTGATAGAAATTAAATGCCATTTTGGAATCAAAGATCGTCATCTAGAAAGCCATGTATGTTGGAAAAATCGTTGCACTAAAACCTTTGAGAGTTGCAATGGTATATCTTCCTGTTAAAGATCATATTGGTTATATAAATAAACTGACGATTTCTCAAGATAGCATAACTCTGCCAATAATAACAATAAAATTTCGTTGACGTTTCTTCTTTACCGCAACAGTATTAACACTGGTTGTAAGTACTGTAAAACGTATGCCTTTAACTGTGATACACACCCTTCAGTTCTACAACTTTTCAAATTTTTCCATGATCATTTTAATATCTTGAAGTAACTCACCTTATAAAGCTCAATTACCGACAGTTTTATATTACAAAATAGCCGAAAGTAGTGGAATTATTTAAAATAAGTAAGGACAGGTAAGTTTGTTTGTTGACAACTTGTAACTTTATATTCCGAATTTCTGTGAAATGAAATTGTTCATTTTGTTCAAAAGGTATTGCCTCAACGGAAACCCACATAAATGCGGGTGTGTGTTTTTCCCACTGTTGAATGCCAACAATTTTTGGTAGATGGGGGTTTCCATACAGAGTGGAATTGGTAGTGAAAAGTTCACCTTAGAACGGGACTACCGTCATAACTTGCTCGAGAGACGGGGCGAAGAGAGCACGATCCTGGCCAATACAAGGATGGCCTATCACGAAAATAAGAAGCGTGTGCTCGAAAGACCATCCGCAACCATTGGACCATTGGGGTCCCAAGACCCAAGCCAATAAAAGAATAAGCCGACAAATTGGTGTATATCTGGCACAGAAGGAACTCAAAACTTAAGCGAACAAGTCGTTTGAAGTTGTTTCGCAGTTCCTGTAAATTTTGGTCCAGGCTACTCGAATATACTAAATATTACAGAAAAAACAATGGTATGAAATATCAGCCTCATTTTCTTCAAATGTACTATGACTTAACTGCAAATTTAAAACTATACATGTACAACCTCAAGCTTATAGCTAAATTTATGTGCGTTATCTATTTACTCAGAAGAAGTGGTTAACCCCTTAAAGAAGTATTTTAATTCTCATCGTCTTTAGCATACGATTTTTTGGGGGCTGGGTGGTGGGGGTTCTTCTTAATGGTATAAAATGAACAAAGCTCTCTTTACATTTTATATTTACTTGTGAATTGCATTTAGAAAGCATAGTAGTAATGACTGCATCCTCATGACGACGGGTCACTGTCTTTCATTTATTCATCATTATGTATGTATATATATATATATATATATATATATATATATATATATATATATATATATATATATATATAATATAGTAAAAAAACAGTATAGATACAATGAAAAATATAGAAAATAAAAAAAATAAATAAAAGAATAAAATTAAAATGACAAATGCCTACAATTCTAATAAAATGATTGAAAAAAATGAAATATAATATCTATCCAAAAGGAAAACAAGAACTAAATTAAGACTAATTTAAAATTAGGTGACTAAAAGTGAAGGTGAAATGAGTAATGTTAGACACTCAAATTTAGGAGTAAATGTTGATTTTCTTTACGCGTTTGTGTGAAGTGCTGTGTGGGTCTACCTTCATCCCATGCCATGTTTCATCTTGGAGCATATAGGTTTGCCGGGTCGGTTAATTACGTATGAGTTGGTTATGTACGTGTGACCGATACATAATCTTGTCAAAACTACTTGATCCCATCGCTTGTATTGATTGACGGACACGTTTTGACGCTATTTTTTATTTGTCCCAGTTCGTAGTTAATACCTTGTGGAATATAGTATGGTAGTTTAAAGATTATATAATGAAACAACAATATGTAGAAGTTTAAGCAATATATCTATCAAGATCATTAAAAATGATTCTAAGCTATTAATGTAAGTACTTTTAACTGTTAATATTTTCTGGCAAATATAGGTTCGTGATACTTCGTTGGAAATTATTAGTCAACTCATCTTCTTAAAAAAGCCATCATTTCAGAGCCAACATACTTCATACTGCTCTTATGAATCACCGGACATATCTTTTTGATTCACGTACTCAGTGTTCGTAACTCACTCAGTTCAATATGCAGGGGTTGGATAAACTAAGTATATTTCCCTCGCGCTTGATGAACCATTCCTGATCCCAACTCATTCATGATCATGTATTCATTAATATATTGTCTAGTCTTAAAACTCCGATGAGTAGAAGTGGGGGTTAACTGAAGGCTAAAACGAGAAAGTACTGATAACTCCCTTAATATACGAATTACAAGAAAATGTATAGAACGATAATTGTAGAGCGTCAAGAATTTTACAAGATTAGTTGCATAATATTTTTCGATCTGACAGGGTATATTTTGAATTTTCGAATTCCCCCATCCATACCCCCCTATTGTGGCTCCAATTTCAGCCGAATGTAATCATTAAAAATGAAAGAAACAATTATATATATCGGGCTTGGTAACGGTCAAATAAAAATTTCAACCGCTATAATGGTAACAGACTAGTGTTTATATATGTGTGTAAAAATAACATATGGTTTGAACGGACCTCATTTTCACTATTTCCTGAGCAAGATCGACAAATATTTAAAGTAATTTTAGACAAAAACGTTATGTGTACATCCTCAATAACTGATTTCCCCCTGTGCTAAAAGCATGTTAGCTACTGGTTGAAAATATAAAACAGATGGTGAGTAAACCTTTTACTGCAACATAACTTCTCTCGGGAAATCATTAAGAGTCTGAATGTTGTGGGGATTTTTTTAGGAATTACTGTGCTCAATAATTTTATATTTCCCTGTCTCAGTATTAAGGAATTATACCTAGATATCCAATAACTACTGTAAACTTACTGAATCTTTTAGTCTTGAAGAATAAAAAATAAATACGTGATTTCCTGATCAATTTGTTTGCACTGTTCAAAATATCGAGGACCATATTATTTATAAACACATAAGATTCATTCAGCATTATTATGTACCGTTACTTTGGTCGGGAAATATTTAGACTGCACATACATATCAACATATCTTTTGTTACGCTATAAAAGTGTATATGAGAAATGTTACTCTAAATCTCATTGTATACTTCTACTGCTATAGTTTTTTTCAACGGCAGTAAATAGAAACATAGTATAGTTTCTCACTCTCCTGTGGCCTGTTTGCTTTAGTCGTCAAAATGAGTAGCATAATTTTGAATATCTATTTATTTATTTGGTATGTGCCCCACAGCGATGGTGGTTGGCATAATTAGAATAATATATTTACTCCTTCGTGTTCTTAACTTTGTTGTACTTTATTTTTATATTATGTTAAATATTTCTTAAATATCTATTAAATTATTGGGGAAGAGTTTGTTGTTCAGTTTAGGTCATTTTTAATTTCAACTCAATTCAATGCTCTTAGACTCACCAGTAAAAATTAGTATGGTTTATGAAATATATATGTATTTGTAGAAATATATATATATATATATATATATATATATATATATATATATATATAAACGGTGTATATGGTGGGAGGAGAAGATGCTGGATAGAGGTAGATAGGGGAGGGGGATTGAGGTCGCTGAACCACAACTCAGCGCTGCATTAGAACAAGGCGTGACCAAAACACTCTCTCTCTCTCTCTCTCTCTCTCTCTCTCTCTCTCTCTCTCTCTCTCTCTCTCTCTCTCTCTCTCTCTCTCTCTCTCTCTCTCTCACTCTCTCTCTCTCTCTCTCTCTCTCACACTCTCTCTCTCTCTCTCTCTCTCTCTCTCTCTCTCTCTCTCTCTCTCTCTCTCTCTCTCTCACACACACACACACACACTCTCTGTCTCACCCTCTCTCTCACTCACTCACTCTCTCTCTCTCTCTCTCGCTCCCCATCTATCTCCCTCTCCCTCTCTCTATTGGCTACCTGTACTACACCACCTTTCTCTTGCCACTTTCTTTCAAGTGAGAAATAATTCGGACATATTGAAAATATTTATTAGATGAGAAATTAAAAATAGTTTTAATACATCATTCAATTTATCAAAGAGAAAAAAACAAAAAAAACTAGATACTCATAAACTGGGTTAAAGAAAATTACCTAACACGATTAAATACACATTTTTGAACCCATAATTTTCCTCAAACCTCGAAGAAAACCCCCGAAACATCGCACAGAGCATTAAACTTACGGTCTTTTCCAATGTTGGAGAATGGGTTTCAAGCAACGACTTCCCATTTTCGTGATATGCCAACCTTCTAACCTGGAGTCGTGCATTCGTCGTTCTATTCCCTCCCAAGATGAGCCTTTCGCTACTCCTGTCATTTTGCATCTCTAACTTCTATATTATAATGTATTATATAATCTATATTATTCTATATTACATCTATATATATTATAGGAATCCGCGAAATCATTGTTGACTGAGTTTGGATACGATCAAACAAAAATTGCGACCGCTAGAGCGTTAACAGATTATATATAACTTTGAACGGACCTCGTTTTCGTCATCTACTAGGTGGAATCGATGGACATTTGAAGAAAGTCAAATCATTTAAAAAATCACCTCAAGAGTACGACCTCCATAGCTGATTTCCCTTTATCGAAATCAGCTTACTTTAAATATCAAATTGAGTGTGAGTGTGTGTGTTACTACTTGTATTAAATAACTTTTTTTTTATTTTTAGTCCACTTTTTTTTTGTCTAATCTCTGAACTTCTACAAAATGTGTAAAATATATCTCCTTGGTATATGGTCGTGGTGTACAACTGGCAAATGTATTCTATATAAGAACCCACTATTGAATAACTAAAAATATGCTTTACAGACAATACGGACCACTTCACCAGGACTTGACAACATCACATATGATAAGTTAAAAAAGCTACCTAACTTAATGATATATTCGAATCTATGCACTATCCTCACTTCTTGATTGAATAAATAATTGTACCAATTCTGAAACTTGGAAGATAAAAAACTATTATCTAGTTTCAGGCCTGTGTTTGTAACGAGCTGTACTTTCAGACACCTTAAAAAATGATTAATGGAAGATTGGTGTGGTATATTGAAAGTAGAAAACTATTGTCCCTATGTCAGTATGGATTTACACTTCATCCTTACACTTTTCAGAACAGCTAGGATTGAAAGTGATATTCATAATGCTTTTCATAAAAACTTACCTTAACAGTATCTTTGGATATAGAAAAAGTCCGTCAAGCAGGGGCTGCGTAAACTATGCAGATTGCCCACGTGAAGTTATACAATAGAGAAATCTCCATACGAGAGTCTAACAGTTACGGAAACGGCCGAACTAGCTTTTGGCGGGAAACTCACTCGTCATCTCCTGGGTAGGACGAGAACCGGTGTATTCAACGTGGTATGACCGTTAGCTCCTGGATAGGATCGATGGACATTTGAAGAAATGTTTCGAAAATCGCGTCATGAGTACGACCTCGATTGCTGCTTTCCCTTAGGGGAAATCTTCTAAAAGGCATACGACATAGTATGGAATTTTTATTATTAGTATTTACTTATTTTAGCCCAATTAATAAAATGGGGTATACAAGGAAGTATATTATGTAAGTTTAATTAAGAATTGTCTTTACAAAGGATTTTTCTAATTTTTTCTCATATTTGTAGACTTAAACATATATTCATAACCATGTTTTGGATACTCCGACACAAGGACATTAAACCAATTACTATAAAAGGCATGGATGCAAAACTACTTGCAGAGAAAAATATCATTGACATGTATTTAATAACTACACAAGACATATGCAGAGTAAAAAAGACAGAAATACTTCACATATGGCAAGTTCACTGGTTAAAATAGTAAGCTTAGAAAAATTAAACATTATTGAAGCCAGTAACCCTATGAACTTAAAACAAGAATTCAAGAAGGCATACTAACAAGTTACGAATTCGACGTAAACTACAAGCACACTAATTAATACTTGATGAACAAACAAGACAAATCTATTGGTGGATGTTGTAATGTACCCCTGACAATATACACTGACTGCCTACAAACAATGCAATTTCATACAGATACCACACGATTTACACGAACTACTGACAAAGGGGACTATTTGCATATTTACAATTCTCGGACATTTAAATACACTTCTATTCAAAAATCTGAAAAAGTGTTATATTTTTAATTCAAATTTTACATTTTACATCATTTTTGGGTGTAAGCTTTCTTTTTAGATTACACATAAAAATTTTGAAAATTTGTATCGCTATATTTTATCTTTTTATTATATTGTTGTACCACATCTGCTTATTTTTTTCATTTTTAATAAATCCCCTAATGAATTTAATTAATAATATTTTAACGTTATTTTAACCTTAATACTATTTATTTGTAAATAATATTTATATATTGTTTCGGTTTAATTTTTTTTTAGTTTGGTTGTAGTGTTATTTATGTTAAGTGTTTTCATTGTTTTCTATTTTCGCATTTTCTTATTCTTTCATGATTTCTATTTTTGTGTTTCGTACTACATATTACTTTTTTTGTATTTGTTTTATTTCTATTCTATTAGTTGTTTTCTATTTTTATCTTATGTTTATGGTACTTCGTTTTTTGCTTAGAACCATATCGCCCAAGTTGCGAACTTCCAAATAAATAAACAAGAACCCATCTTCAACCTTGACTCATATTTTACTAATCTGCAAGTCAGTCAGCAAATGATTCAGAGGAAACATAATTTTCAATATAAAAGCATTTTCTATGTATCCCAAGAACAGATTTTGTATATTAAATATTAAAACTTTTTCACTACTTTTCTCTTTCCTGCTTAATGTAAAAATTTTGCTAGGTTTTTGAAGATATTTCAAATAAGAGAAGAACACATTTTACCGGTATTACTCTCATGCAATAAGTATTCTCCATTCAACCCTCTCGACAAATGTGACTGACTTAACATTTAAAATTTAATTTCTTTCCACCACAAATCTCACCCAATTTTATTCCTGCATGAAGGACATTTTAATAAAATGGTCCACAAATATTTTGTGTCTCCTTGATACCGAAAACTAAGAGCATGACTGTTTGTGAGCTGCCTTTTGAAATACAACTGTAAGATTGAAAAATATTGGCCAGGCTTTCACTAAAATTGTGTCTATAGGTCACGAATCCTACAGTGTATGAAGGCTCAGAACGGGTTTTGGTTCTTTTATTCTTTCTCCTCTCGTATGGATGAAATCTGCACATGGGGTGCCCCTGATAAAACCAAGATATGACTAAGTTGATCAATTTTTTTATTTATTCGTATATAGATTTATTTTATTAAGAAATATTTTTAAGAAACTGCATAAAATGCTTTGTTCAACACGAATGAAGTTGATTAGTGGAGTCCACTACTACGATTTTGTTTTGGGAAAGAAATAAACAAAAAAAAATGTGTAATCGGCATCTTGGCATCATAATGAGATGGATGACAGTTTTTTATTGAAGTTGTAGATGAAGAATTGTGAGTATCTTAGAATGTACTATTTTATATAGATCATTTCTGGGATGGATTATTATTTCATCACTAAAAATACATTCATCTTATTATTACCTCTTTTAAATTAAATTAGGTTTGAAACGTTTATGCAAAACTATTAAAAAAATTAATATTAAATACTGTACACTTACATAGGCAATTTATCCGATGCCACATCCCTTGGAAGCCCTGGATCTCTTCCACCACTATTTTGATAACTTAAAAATAAACAAAATAATGAACAATTTAAGCTCAACAAATGCAAATTTTAACAACAATAACTTTTTAAATTATAACAAAGCAACACTATAGGTTAAACTTAATAATTTGTTAAACTGGTTGAATGTTCTATCATATATTAAAATAATTAAACTACCTCGTGAGCCATCATTTAGGTCAGGCAGAACAAGAGAAGACTGAGAATATCTATAATTCCTTCTAGGTCAGTAAAGCCAACCAAAATATTATACATATGATTCGCTCTAAATATATCCTAATGAAATTTCTGGAGTCTCCAAATTATTCTGCGAGACGAGTAGAAGATGTATCTATTAACAAATAATAATAAACTATCGAAGTAACAAAATCTTCTTTATTTTTTATATTAACTCTACATATCTCACGCCATAAGCTGACTTTTTAGGAGCACAATTGATTCACAATCAACCACAACTATGTTATAGAGATTGGACCTTCTGGTACGGGACTAAATCAATAATAACTAAAATATAAAAAAAAGATGGGCGAAGTATCGTCAGCTGATTTAAATTAGAATCAATTATGAAGATTAATCAATGCTGGAGAAAACGTGTGCAATGTAATATTCAACGTTTTGTGTAAAACTAAAGATCAAGCTCACTACCGGCACCGACTTACATTGAAAAAGCGGAAGGGGTAGGATTAAAAGGGGGAGATTTTTAAAATTAATAAAAAAACTATACAGAGTTACCTATCTTATTGCAAATGTAATTATCTACAAGTGTTGGTAAGTACATTTTTTATGAATCGAGATATTTTCATATTTCATTTTCAGTTAACCCCCACTTTTAATGGCCGCACATTAAAAATAAGCCAATACGTTATGAAACGTTTTATTCCAAGCGTAAACACCAAATTTTGTTTTCGAAGGGTCTTTATAATTTGAGATATAAGCATTTACGTAGAGTGATGACGTCATTCATTAAGATTTCGCGTTTTATACAAAAAAATGTACTTTATACCTATTCCATACTCAGTCGGACGAGCAATATGGTACGGTGGGTGTTATCGGAAGGAGGGTAATTCGAAAATTTGGAACATCACTGTTATTATGAGTATGATCAAAAATTGTTATTGAGTCAATCTTGACTGTATGTTGTTGTATGTTGTTTCATACATTTGTAGAACCTTTCAGTAAGCCACCGCTCCTACTCATCGGATTCTGACTTAGAAATACAGAATATATGCTGAGATGATATTGCTAGTGTCATTCCAGCAATTGGGAAATCTGCTTAGTTTACGCAGCAAAAGGGACTGTTGTTTGTATTGTGAATCCTGTTGACAGATTTAAATTTTAGGATTCGCCGAAATGGAGTTACAAGTTGAACCAAATGAGTATCTCACTTAAGAGGAGGTAATTGTTAATTTTGTTCAATCATAAACCACTACTATTTATCCTTCTTGCATCAAATCTCTAAATAAAAAATAAAATCCCAAAAAAAAGCACTTATAGTATGGTGTAATGTATTTAAATATTCTATTGTTGCTAGGGCTGACAAGGTGAAGACCTTCATTTTCGCAGCAGGTGTTAGAGCTGTGCATTTCATTATTTGCTATCTGCCTCAGCACAATCTAGCTCAGGTTGCGTGCAGCCCATGTCTTGCCCGCCTCTTCCTTCTCCATTACTCTCCTCACAACATTAGAATCACCACATTATATTACACGGAGCACGCTTTTGTAATTGCTCTTACAGTAATATTTGTATAATACCGGGTTCCATGCATTCGTAATTTCTTGTCCCGGCTCACATACTCCGTCCCGCGCTTTCTCGGCAGGAATTTCTGTAACGGTGTTTATACCATTAGGCGTTTGGTAAAATATATTGTAAAATACGTTTTCAGCTGATTCCTTGTTGAGTCAAATCAGCTGTTGTTGTATTCACGGCGAGATTGTCTGAGCATTTCTTCATATGTACATCTTCTTGCATAGACAAAACACATGTTTCACTTGTTGCAATGCCACAATGATGACTTCATTTCACATTCTATTCCTCATTTCGACAATAATAAGAAGCTTATATGAACAAGGCATCAGATGTTTGTATGCATAACAGCTAAAATGAAGATCTCATGAGTATTTTAACAGGAAGGATTAAATGATGTTTGAAAAAAAAATACAAATAACTAATCAATATTTCAGTTAGAGACAAAAAGGTATAATACTACAATCTTGCAAATAAATGTTTCACTATATAACTTTTTCGATTAGACTCATAATACTGAAGTTAATTCATTTTTTTTTATTTTCTCCCATTATCTTCGCCACTAAATAATTTAACACGGGAATAGAATTCAGTACCCAAAATTTTTCAATGGACCAACTTGACTAACCTCGGTGGGCTAATTTTAAGTTTTTCGAATTTTTGAATTAAAATAAATTACAAAATAAGACGAATGACTTGTTTAAAAAAACACCACAGTGACTTATATTAATCACAAAATACTTAAAATCTTAATGTTATATATGATTAAAACAAAATAGTTATTTTCATTACTAGGACGCAAAGTTGGCGTTTTCGTTGCGAGGCCTAGTTTTACGAGCGAGGCGCAGCCGAGCTCGGAAATTTGGGTGTAATGAAAATTACTTTTCATTATACTGCTCAAACATAGTAAAAAAAAATATCCATTTCAGTTATAATTGATTCATTTTTATAAAGTAACACAAATCAAATTTAGACAGCTGTTACATATTAAAATTTATATTAATTGAACAATTGTTATTATTAGATATATTTAGACATTTATTGGGTAATGTTTTTTCGATTCCTGATAAAGTTCGGTTTGCCATACATTCTACAAATTCAGGATCATCTCTAAAAAGGTCGTCTACCGTAAATAGTCTTCATTTCAACTGAAATCGCTCAATAACATAAGATAACCAAGAGTAAGTTTTCCAAAACATCTGTTTTACTTTGCTTCCTAGGACGGAAAAGTAAAACATCTGTTTTACTTTGCGTCCTAGGACGGAAAATAGCTACTTTGCGTACTCAAACTGGATATTGAAAACACATGCTTTGCGTGCAGTATAATGAAAAATATGATAACCAAACCCATGGTGGAATTTATTACTGAATTAAATATCAGTTCCATTTAAATTCTCAAGAAATACTTAGTTTAACATCATCGTGGCAATTACACAATTCTTAAATAAGGTCTTCTAGAAATAAGTTTGTTAATCCCATACCTTAGTCTGACATTATTTCACCAGTTTGCTATGAGATGTGTTTGACCCGAACTCGTGTAGTATGTAATGGGAGTCAAGTGAATTTAATAGACATCAGAATCAGGATGACACTCATAGGTTCCTACTACTAATTAGTAATTTTAATACTCCAATTTTACTAGATAAGAATGATTAGTATTGAGTGTACTGGAAATTTATGAAACAAGGCTCGGAGTGAGTACTAACAATAAGTTTACTAGCAGTTTTCAGACCAGTAGTTCCTTTTTGGGCTCATTGGATAGCCAGAATGGATGCTTAAAACTGCTATGCATTAAAAAAAATATTACAAAGAATCAAACATCTGTGTTTTTATATATTATACTAGTTTATATATATATTATATGTACCACTAAAAGAGGGATTGTATATATCCTGGTAAATTCCCAGCTTATCCTTTTTTATGAAAGGACTACAGTTTTTTTATCGACGAGCTCATATATTCATTTATTTATATATTTCCTAAATATAGTTGTTAACGAATATATTGAAATATGTCCCTGTAGTATTCATAATGATATTTTTACCAAATTGCCCATCTGTCCTTTCTTAGAGATGACGAAAATGAGGTTCGTGAAATTCTTACATTTATTTGTGTGTCACCTCTCTAGTGGTAGTAGTTTTTAATCTGGGTGTAGAGTCATAGTTTTTGTTTCGTAACACCCAAACTTGGACTGCTGAAATTGGGTCAAGAGGAGAGAGGATAAAAGAAAGAATTGTCACCGTTATTATACGTTTAAGTGTGTGTCTTAGTCTCACATGGTGAACTCAGAGAGACGAATTCTTTAATTAAAATCCTTAATCCCACCCTGGCTAGAAAAGGGTGGTAACCAATAGATAACCCGTCCCAATTAGCCTTAGTTGCAAAATGTGAACGTTATAAACAATAATAATACATGTTGGAGGTAAAAATATTTAACAAATCTAATTGCAAATTTAATATTCTACATTTTTTGTTTATTTCATTTTCTAAAAATAAATGATTAACTGAGATTATTGTATCGTTTAGTTTTCTCTTAGCATACCATGAATTTTAGTCATTTCACTTTACCAATAATCTACTTCACCGCATAAATCAATTGTTTTCAACAGATTAGGAGTAGTGTGGGCTTAATGAAGGGACAAAATCAAAAATTCAAAATATCTTTATTATTATGGCTAGAATCGAAAAATGTTGTTTAATTAGTCATGTTAGAAATTTTACGTACGACAATTGTTACTCTATACAAATTTTCTCTAGCTGGAATATTAAATATAGAGAACAGAACGTGCGGGTGATATCAGCGTGGTCATACAACAGTTGAGGAATCAGTTTAGCTTACGCAGCAATTACATGGCTGACTTTTAATGGCTGTAATCAGATCATAACTTATTTCAATGGTACCACACTTACGGACGGTCGGTTCCATAATGACCTCAATTAAGAGGTATGAAACATTTAAATATTTATTGACGATATATTTTTCCTCCCCTAAAGCAATCCAATTCTTAATCTTAATGTATATTTTATTCATATGCCTACCGAAGGCGCATCATTATGGCAGAAACCTAAGAACGAGTTTACCTGCCGTTCGGAAGCCCTTGCGAGCAATAAAACTGAATGGCCGCTAAGATGGCAGACGGTAGATAGGGCGTGTATAAATATTGTATGAAGTGAGATTGGAGGATGTATTGGGTGATAGGCGGTCTCCTGGGGATAGTAAATCTGCCAAGATGGGCGAGATAGCGGTGGCGTTGCTACTGTGGTATAGTTGAGCTCCAGTCAGTCTGCCTAGGTGTTGTTCGGCAGTCAAGAACAGGTTTTATAGATATTTCCCCCCTAGGGCTTAATTTGACGGGCTCCTACAACAAAAAAAGAAAAACAGTCCAGTGAGGTCCGAAGTAATATGCCTTTGGTTATAGTGATAATAAAATTGAAACAACTCTTGTAGGGATTAATTAGATATTTATTTATTCCTATTTTGTTTTGTTATTTTTTTTAAAGTTCTGGTTTATGACTTACATGGACGGATGTTTAACTAACGTTCTATCGTGGATTTAGCTTCCTGCCATACATCGAAGGAAGTCCTTATTTATAATGCCTTGAATAAGCTCTTTGAAAGTATTTTAGAAAATATAGACCGTCTCGGAAAAACTGCGAAATCTAATCGGGTTTGCCACTTTCTGTAATGACATAATGGCATCAACATTTATTCTATTCTCTTTTCTCCCGTAATAAGGAGCCTAAGCAAACATGACGAGAATTTTAAGCTGAACACGAGATATTTATTGTTCAACAGCAGTGTTGTTGGAAGTGAAGAATATTGTGTACTTGGAGAGAGAAAAAGACGTCCAATTCTTCACAATTTTTTTTTATTTGTGATGAGTTGGACGTCTTTTTCTCTCTCCAAGTAGATATTTATTGATTCTATTGTAATTAAGTGAAAATCGCTTTATGTGAAGGCGGGTCAAATGAAAGCGAAAGGAAGAAACACATAGTTACAATAATTATTGAAAATTAAATTTACCAGAAGATTGGTCAAATAATATTTTTGGACCCGACTTCTAATAAGAACGAAATTTTGAGTTTTCAATTTTACTCTGTGTACTGAAATTCACTTCATGGCCCAATTTCAGCTATTCGCGAACAAGGTTTCTAGTTTCACATGAAACATTTAAATATTGAGTTTTTTAACGATCAAACTTTATAAATACTTATTTGAAAGTTGACGCTTTCTACTACTAAATACTGTCTCATTGTTAATGTGAAATGAGTAAGAGTGGGTACTTACATGTGGGTGAATACTAAAAAATGTAAATATCTTGTTTAATATAAGGGTAGCGAAAAATTATATAAAGCAGCTTTTTTCTAATAAGATTGGTCTCATAAAATTTTTCGATGCGTTTCATAATAACAGAGATATTTCGCGTTTTCCTTTTTACCCTCTTCCTCTCCCTCATGGTCTGTTTGCAATTTTCAAAAATCTGCTTCAATTTTAAACAATATTTTATTGTTAATACTAATGATTTGAAAGTAGTAGTATTTGTTCAATTTAATTATTTATTCAGCATTGTTATCCTAACTATTTATTGTTTATTAATTGGTAAAATTAATGTGTAGTATTTAATTTTTATTAAATAGTTGTACATCAAATTATGAATAATTAAATTTTTGATAAGTATTAATTTAAAAATTCGTTAAATATTTTGAAGAAAAAATTGGCAGACATTTTTACGTTGATACATGTTTTTAGCATTTTTAGAAGTTATTTTTAATATTAAATTGCAATTTTTATCTATTGACTAGCTAGGGCTGTATGCTTGTAAATAATGACAGTTTCTTCTTTTCCTGTGATACGATGATTTATTATCTTTTAATATTAGTCTTTAACTTGTATTTTAATAAATTAGAACCTCTAGTAACTACCAGTTAACAGTAAATAATATGGCCAGTGCCATGAACCCAAAACTAAAATTCAATCTTTGCAATATGGATGAGCAATAGTATATATACCATATATACATCTATTGCCCAATTTACTCGGCATTAAGGGTCAAACTCATGAACAATATTGTTCCTGTAGACTCTGATAGCTGGCTCCATGATGTAATTAACACTACATCCCGGGATGATTTAATGCTAGTTTATGCATATGTAGCTAGTGTGGTTAAATTAAGGTCCTTATTATTAGCTTTGTTACATAAACATCATTTTTTGATTTATACTATTTCAGTAAGTTAAGTTTTCTTTATTCATTATTTTTTAATTTATTTATTTATTTTTAAAAAAAGAATTTCTGCGAATGTTTTTTTTTCTACATTATACATAACTAAATTATTTTTAATTTTTTTTTTTTTATGGCTACTTTAAATCATTTTATTTTTATTATTGTTTAGCCAAGAATGTATTTTTTTTAATCCAAAAACTTGTTATTAATTACATATAACCAATGATTGGATCATAAAACAACGAATATAGATTAACACATTTATATACGCTGAGCCACAATTGCATGGGAATAATCCAGTAAGCCATTGCAAATAAAAAAAAAATTATTTCAATTTCTGTTGGTACAATTTTAAGCTTTAACTCTGAATTTGTGCTGGCTGGTGGAGGTCCATCGTCAACGGAAGGATCAAAAAGGTCAAACACCCCCACTCTTAATACTTCTCCTACACAGGCAAAGCACTTTCGGGGCGAACCGTCACATCATCAGTGCTCTAGAGTTGGTCCCTATTGAGCCGAAATCTCCGCCGAAACTCCGGGGGGTTGCCTGTGATAGGAGAAGTATTAAGAGTGGAGGTGTTTGACCTTTTTGATCCTTCCGTTTAAGCTTTAAGTTATATTTGTACTGAATAGTTGAAATACTCTCTTTATGTAGACATTAAAAAAAATGAATCCATATTAACATTAAATTATGATTTTTAAGCATTATAATTATTTAGATTAATATTTATATTATATTACATACCAATGTATATACTGTTAATTTTTACTATAGAAAATATTATTATTTTTATTTACACATTTTTTAATACGTTATTTTATATTAACAACAGTACTACAGTAATTGGTGTGACTCTTGGCAACATGTTTGTAAACATAAGCCAATAAAATATCTATCTAGTTGAAATACTGTTGGTTATCTGATAAACAAGGGTTATTTGTTCAAGAGGCACTGAAGATTTAGCTGTTGCTCTGAAAGTGCACTCTGTCTTATTAAACGTATTGTGGAGGAAAACAGCGAGATAAATTTGATTCTTAAATAATAATGTTATGATGTTGGTACAATGGTCGAAAGATTTGCTGAGTCAACAAAGTCCACGGCTGATATGACTTGGGATGGCCCTGATATTGCTGCTAATGAGGTGTTGGCGGTTCTAATTTAGCGGTAGAGCAGCCGGGCAGGTGTTGGGCCAGAGCAAGATGGACATACAGTAGCCGGCCTATAACGGAACCTCCTGTCAAATTCGCCCCCCTCCCCCGGCGAGGAGACCCGGCAACACCGCCGCACCTGTGCTCAGGTGAGCTGCCCTCAGAAAGAAATAAAAAAAAAAAAACAAAAAAAAAAAGCTCTGCTCACAAAAAGACGAGGTAGAGAGGGGAGGGGAAACTAGGGAATAATAACACAGTAGCAGTGTGAGGGCTACGAACTCCCCCCCTCCCCTAGACGGTGGCCTCCCCTCCACTAGCTCCTGCCCTCCCCTCCTACACAATCACTGACGTACACACACACTCTCCAGCCTCTAGTCTCCTCGTAATTGCTTCAGCTTCATTCGTAACCGAACCCCACTCCTTTTTGGTGGCTCTTAGCCTATGTCCTTTTGTAAACATGTCAGCTGCTCACTTCTCTATGTCACTCCAATTTTCTTCTTTCCCATTATTACTTCTTTTTTTTCATATTATACGTATTAACCGGTTTTTAGACTTGGTTTATTTCTTTTAATTGCATGGATAATCACTATTCAGAAGCTGAATAAGAAATAATAACATGTTCCTTGATCAGGCCATTCTTTTAAACCTATATAATTTGACAGAATGGATTCCACACCTCTCTTCCGAATTATGCCTCGCCCGCCACATTTATCAATGTTCGCATTAATTTCATATGATGATTTCAAGATGTCTTAAAGCTTAACGAACAATTGAAAAATGTATATAAATTTCTTCGTGGTAAACACTAACGTAGGAAACATGTTATAAAGTTGACCTTAAAAGCATTCCCCTTTCTAATAGGGCGAGTAAGCTTAGCCATCTTGTTGTACAGTTTACTTGTTACATGCGTTTTAATAATAAAAAAAAGGGTAGGTATTTAAGTGGCGCAAATTTCCCAGGTATTTCTGCTGAGTGTGCAGCTTGAAGTACATCTTTATTTCCTAAATAGGTGCCAGATCACAATCCCAATCGAACATCAGGCTTACTGTTGAGTTGTTTTTTTACTCTTCTTATGCCTGACCATATTCCTGTAATACAGTCCCTGTTGCTCGAACAGTAAACCCTGCACCGTCTCACCTTCCATCTTATATTTTTCTAAGTAATAGAGGCAGCAAGGCTCATAGATAGCCTTCTACTCTCTCCTGCTCGATTTCTGATGGTCATAACTGACCAGTATGATCCAGAATTAAACCATTATTTTCCCCTCCTCTGCATTTGGTTATCAGTACAAGCTACTTTATCACTAAACATTTTAGTTTTGTTTCAAGGAAGTTTCAAGTCACATTTATATAGCGTAATTTTATAAGGGTTAAATACAGATTAGAAAGTCCAGATAGCATCATTCGTTTATTATTCAAGAGAGTAGGAAATCTGCAACTAAGAGATGGGTCTCTGTTTTAAATGTTAAAATAATTTTTAAGTCCTCTTATCAGTAAAGACGAAGCAGAAAGGACGTTTCTTACTTGCAAGGACTCCGTTTTTAGTTGTAAGGACATTAGCAGATTTCCTATAGGGGAAATTATCTATTGAGGTATTAGTTATGACGCAATTTTCGAAACATTTTCTCTAATGTCCAACGATCCTACCCAAGAGATGACGAAAATGAGGTCTGTTCAAAACTGGATATGTATATATATATATATATATATATATATATATATATATATATATATATGTGTGTGTGTGTGTGTGTGTAATAGGTAAGGTGCCCGGGATTTGCTTGGGAAGCCATTTGAGACTGAATGTTGATAAGATTATTTTTGGCACAAGTGTTTATATCTACACTTCCCGTCTGGGCATATTGTTTTCACATAAGTGTCAGGACTTATAGAGTAGAAATTTTATTTTTGATGAATACATGAAAATGAGTTCCTTATCAATCCCTCTCCACTGTTTGACACACCTTGAATTATTCAAGTCATAGTCATAGATAGATAGCATTTATTATAATTAAATATTATCTATAATGTATAAATTCACTTTCAAAAGCGAATCTGAGTTCACATTGTGAGCTTAGTTATATACATAACAGTAAATGTGAGTAGAATGCAATGCCATCATTTAACAGGAAATAAGTTCACGCAATTAACAAAGTTGTGCCCCCGACAAGTTGAGACTGCTTGAGTGTTACCAACATTGCTTTACCATAAACTATTTATTCAAAACTTTAAAAAAATCGAATTTTCCCGTAATTTATATACTCGGTGTAAATATAGACCCTAATGGTACCCAAAAAATAATTTAATTTTTTTTCTATAAGGGAGTTGAGGGAAAGAGTTCGTTGCCTTCCCTGTAACATCAAATCATATTGAGTTTAAACGATTTTGTCTTTTGTTATAATGACATCACCAAGTAACGTTTAATAGTTATAGATTGTTCATAGAAAATCCAATAACGTCAGCATATAGGAGGAAATAATATATAACACAATTTAAGAGTTATTCCGCACAACTTCCGCTATCACACGTTGTGCAATTTCAGCAAAGCTTTGTTTAAATAATACATTTTACAAATTAAATAATCGAAATGCTCCTATAATTTAAATTTCTAATGGAATTAAAATCAATAACAAATGAAGAGGGGAGGGCCTCGAATGATGTTATCTAGGATATGACGAAACCAAACTTGATAGTTAGTATTTATATGTCGAAATAAAATATTGTTTAGAATCAATCTTGTTGTAAATTTAATGGACTATAAATGTTGTATATACATTTTTTTCTATATTCTACATTAAGTTATTTACTTTTGTTTAATTCACAGCCATCAGGAAATCCCACCATTCCACTTTGTCTGGTTTCAGTCGTTAACGAACTAGATAATCCCGACGAACTAGTTTAAATATCTAGTTAGGTAACAAACAAACGAAAATTTCGACTGCGTTGGAAGAAAATTTTAGAAAACGGGCCATGAGTATGACCTCAATAACTGATTTCCATTAAGAGATATCTGCTAATAAATGACAGCAACCTGGTAATTATAAACATCTGCCACGCAGGAGTATCCTCAACTTAGCAGATTTCCCACTTGCTAATACGACACTCAAATGATCTCTTCTCACGATATATTTTCTATTTCTAAGTAAAAATCAGTAGAATGAGGTATTCAGTAAATGAGTAGAAGTGGTGGTTTAGACGTCATCAAAATACGCATTTGGGTGCATCTAACATACTAGAAGCCTATTTAAAAGAACATTTGGTGTTTAAGCTTGAAGTAAGACGTTTCGTGGTATATTGGTTTATTATTTACTAAAAGTGGGGATTTCCTGAAGGCTGAAAATTGAAAACTGCAAATATCACGGTTAATGGTCCAAATGTAGCAATATTTATAGACACTTAAATTTGCAATAAGATTTGTTCTATTCATTTTTTTGACCCGACTAATAATATCAGAGAAATTTCAATTTTTTTAAATTCCCCCCCACAAACTCACTCATCTCGCAGGCCCGATTACAGCCGTTAACGAACTTGACTTTAGTTTTACATAAAAAGACAGCATTTTCGTCATCTCGAAATTATTTTTCGAAAATGGTGTCTTGAGTACAACCTGGATAGCTCATTTCCCTTAAGAGAAATCTGATCAATTGAAACAGAGCTATTGGTAAGATAAACTTATGAATTATCTATAAAAGATCTGATGTATAAAGTACTTCTTAATGGAGATAAGTTGCTTAGAAAGAGATAGGCGATATTTTGCTTGGTCAGTATCAGCTGATATTACCCAAGGGTGGGCCTGTTAATTGATGCCCCTGTCACACCTGCTGCGACCTTAGGCCCTGGCTATGCAAACTGTAATTAGAGAGGCAACTATATATCCAGTTAGCCTTGGCGAGACTGCCAGCATCTCCAACTAGTAGCAATCTCTATAACTATCCCCCATCGGCTGAGGAAACTACTCTGCTCCACGATCCCATTAGCTGCGACTGTTAGCCAATCAGGATACCGGAGAAAATCCGGAAGCAGTTGATTCGATGACTGATTAACGAAACAGTATTCTCAAATGAACCTGATTGATAGTTTTCAGAATCCAATATCTTTAACGAACTTCAGCCGATCCATGTCCAAAAAAAACAATTATAAATTCAGTCAAATCCTTTTCTACTCCAATTAGGTCCACAGTATTCTCGTTACAGTCAGAAATATGGTGTTCCTGAATTGTTCTCTCTAATAGGGCAATGAACGGAAAGCAAGTTCTCTGAATATCTCTAATGAAGTAAATGATTTTATTTACAACGACGGAGACATTCATAGAGCATACTATAAAAAAAAATTATATTTTCATCCCATTTACCACGAGAGATTTCGTGTTTCAAACTTTGCTACAATCGGTAATTTTCAATTTTTTAAATCATAAAACTTGGCACATATGTATTAGAGTTAAGACTCTCGCTTTTGTGAATATGATATCGTATTTAATTGAAATTTAAAAATAGCCTTGATATTTCACCCTTTTATCATAAGCCTAGGCTTCAAAAAGTTGGGTCTGTTAAATTTCATTGTCAAAATTTCTTTTACATTTTCATGTATAAGGCTATAAATAAGGTTTTTCGTTCAAATATACGAATGAAGAAGTATTGAATAAAATGGACTTTGTTTAAGCGTAGCATAATCTTGCCAGAGAAAAAAAGCTCAGGTTGTCTTTTAATTGTGACAAAGATGGTCACCACTTACAAACAGGCAGGTATACAAATTTAATAAAATCATATTTGTAGAACACTTATGAAAATTGTATATATGGTCAAGCAGCCAATAATGTTTTTTTTTGTTTTTTTAATAACTTCTTATGAAATAATCCAATTTTGATGGATTACAGCCGACTTCTGTGTTCCTGATGTGCATTGTTTTTCCTGCACCTAGAGTTACCCTACATTCATGGAGAGGTTGAATAAGAGATTATTGAGACCCTGAAATAAGCAAGGAGATTGATTCCAAAGAATAAGAATGCTTTATGACAAATTGAATGAGTACACAATAACTTATAGTTCGATGCTTTGGACTGGATGCACAAAAAATGCAAATATTAAAATAAAAATACATCTCTAAATAATAATTATCCAGAGACAAACAATTTCAAATGCTTCTTCCATCATCAGAATTCAGGGTTATTGATTAACTCTTCCTGAGCCCAACAGCAGCTCTGATGCTGCCAACTAAGAGAAACCTCTGAAGGTACAGCAACAACTTTGGATCATTGTTTGCATTCAATAATTATTATTATTATTTATATATTTTTAATGAAAAAATACTTTGTTCTTCCTAACAGGTGTAGAAACCTTCAGTACACTAGGTACAATGTAAACAGAAATGATACAGATATAAGAACTAAAATGGTAGCACAGAGGGTGGTCGGAATTTTGAAACATTTCTTCAAATGTCCATCAATCTCACCCAGGAGAAAAAGAAAATGATCTCCATTCAAAATTGTATTAATATATATATATATATATATATATATATATATATATATATATATTATATATATGTATGTATATATAATTTGTCCAGCGGTAGTAATTTTTATTTGACCGTTACCAAACCCAATATTTAAGGATTATATTTTTTTTATGTAAAAAAAAGGATCAAGTTCGTTAATGACTGAAATGACTAGTGGGATGTGAGGGGGGGGTTAGAGAGGAATTTTGAAAATTTGAAATATCTCCGTTCTTACGCGTCGGATCGAAAAGTAATAATAATAATAAAAAAAAGTTTATTCACTATCTTGATTATTAACCGGGATATTTCCATTTTTTAGTTTTCGCCGTTCAGTAAACCCACACTCCTACTCATGTCATATCAACCAAAATCTGCTATATTATGAAGCAGTTTATTTGAAGCCTAAATGCCAAATGTTGTTCTCATTGAACTTTTAATTTTTGAGATAAATGCCACTACGTGACGCACGTGGGAAATCTCCGAAGTTAACGCAGCCCTTGCGTGATGGACTTTTGTTCAACTCAAAACGAACTGGAGTATATAGAATAAAACACTGGTTTCCATTTTTCTGGATTGCTACTATGTCAGTACTCCTCGAATTATACATACATGTAAATTTGAAACTATAACATTATTTAGGGCGATAATGTTGAGAGACAAGAGGTTATTTCTGAAATAACGATTGAATGCTAAGCAAAGAGAGGCCTACTCACATCTGAGTGATTACTCACCATATCATTACATCGGATAAAATAAATCGACTTTTAATTGCCCTAAATGATAGTTGGGATAATTGTTGTCATCTGATGGAGGCCTTTAAGGCTCATCTGCTTACTCGTCCCACGCCGAGTACAATAGGCCTATGCACGTACAACTTAATAAGAAAATATCATATCACGGTGACTGGATTTAAGTGACGTGGGAATGGGGCGGGAAGGTGTTTATTTTCCGGACGGGTAGAGGCCGCAGTCCCATCAATGGGCGAAGGACTACGGGCCGCACTTGCTGCACCTGTGCAACTCCTTCTTAGTACTTCCAACTATAATTTCCCAAGACGATCCCACGGCCGAGTACTAATAATTGAATTAAGTCTCTCGGCTAGGCCTCCAAGAGCGCCCTTAAGTCTCCACTTCTTCCGTCCGTTTCACGCGAGGCGAGACTACCCTTTCCCCTCGGCGGCCACTTGGGCGGAACGTGATGCTTGATCCTTGACGACAGGGGCCTATCATCACATTTAGTAAATTGTGTAGAATGATTTCCTTGAGAACTGTTGAATATAGGCCTTATACTATAACTCTCGTTCACGGCTTAAAGCTTCATTAGGTTTCTTCGCTCCAACTCTTTTTGCATAAAATAATTAACAGAAGTTTGTGCATCTCCCAGAACGTCTGTGTTGTGAATTTCCGGAATGCATTTCTCACGTTGTTATTCTGAGTATAGTAAAGGAGTAACTGATGATACTTTTTCTAATGCTATATAGATAATATTAAGAAATCAACTGCCAGTTGACCTATATCATTACCTTATCTACGCATCACCTAAAACTACGATTCCAATTTTCAAAGGATTTTTGAATTCATAGGATAGTATAGGATTCGCTTTGAATTTTCTAATGGTTAATACTATTTGGGAAGTATACTTTCTTAAGATAACTTAAGGTTTTAACATTCAAATAGATTATAATAGACCGTTAAGCACTTGTTATTGAATAAGTTAAATTCCATAAAACTGAAAATAATTATTATACTTTTGCTCTCCCAAATATATCTATTTTTATGAAATTTACATTGATATAACTTCCATATAGTCTATATCCTATAGAGAATCCTGTAATACAAATCGTAAAACTGCTTATGTCATCCGAAACTCTTTTTAGCAAAATCGGAACGTTATATATAACCAACGTTCTTGAAAATTTAATTTCCTGGTAATATTCCAGGTATCTGATGTATTGTTTTGTACGGGAATTATTCTAAGGACGATATTGTTAGTTAAATTATTGAACTGAGGACTGTAGAATTATCCTAATGTAAATCTTCTTTTGTTGAGTTCAAAGGACTCTTTTCAAACTTTTTTGACGTAAATCTTGCCAATTCCTTTTCTGTCTCTTTACATTCCAAGGCAGTTTTCCCAAAAGAAAATGATTCCCAAATAAATAATTTTTAAATTCATTCCAAGCTGGATAAGGTAGTTGTACGCCTCATCAGGGCTTCTTATTAATTATTGTTTCAATTTAGGAGTGCAAATTCAAAGTTGGTCGGTTAAAATTTAGAGAACAATAATAGTTGTTAGAAATCACCTCCAAACACTCGTACAGTGTTACATTATGGTATGCAGTAATTAAAACTCAGTACTTTCAAAATACTGAATTAAAAATAAAATTAAATCAATCAAGCGACTCTTACAGTTCAGACGATTGATTTGAACGTATTAATAAATAATACAGCTTACTTAGCATCATTATAGAAGTAGTGTATAATTGATATGGCTATTATAAATGGGGCAACATTTTCTCCTTTAATGTACTATTTATGATGATAATTTACTTCTGTAAATAATGTCCAATATTTTCTTTTTAACTGCAAAATGTAATTTATGACTACTTGACTACTATTTTAATTATTCTACGTTATCATGTGCCAATAAATATTTATAAGATTCGGGCAATCAAGTAATTACATTTTTTGGATATATTATTCCACTCTTGATATATTAATATGAATTTTCTACCCTTTCAATTATTTTTGGGTAGGTCATTATTAGAAATACTTTCAAAAGGGATGGTCTAAAAAACTCATAGCCAAGATATATTGTCCTAATTGAATTTTCATTCCATTTGGTAACATTTTAAAATAAATATAAATTTTTAAACTGCTCATAAAAAGTACAATAAAAGCAATTATTTTAACTGTTAATGCTTATATCTCAGAATTTCTCATGTATACACTTCTAGAGACTTGTACATTTTATAGTACTGTAAATATCAGGCAAAAGTGATTGTGTCAAGTACAAATCTAAAATTGCTTACAATAATGTACTTCAAGGTTTCAATTTATTCCTCCGGTGTGAAAATCACAAAATTTATTGTTTTGGGCGCTTTATATTATGACATAAAATTATATGGTTTATTCCCTTAGTAATTTGTGTTTTTAAAAAAATTGTAAAAATTTTTAATTAATTATATCTTTGAAACATTTTAGACCTTGAAGAGGTGCCATCGTGAGAATATGAAACGATAAGAATAACACGAGACATGTAGGATAAGAAAAACTTTATATGGAACTACGTTTTTATTTTGTAAGATACTTTTCAAATAGTTGATAAATTTAAGTAATTCTCCTTTCCTTTTCTTTTATAGAATTATGCATGTAATTTAAGATCTATTAAGGGTTTAAAACTAATCATTACTTACATTTGTAAAAAATTGTTAATTTAATGGAAATTTTGGAAATTATTCAGACATTTTCACAAATCAGAATTAGAAAAGATCACTTCTGAAGAATTTGCTGAAATAGACAGATAAGGCACTTTTAGGAAATAAACTTGGAAGTACACGATGGAAAAAGTGAGAGGTGTGATCACAGTAATTCAGTATGATTGTAGAACCTGAATAGGAAAATCCCAGTAAATACAATTAATCTAATAGGAGTCGAGTATTTTTTATCGAGTGCTTTGTAAGACGGGGAAGGTTATAATAGTCCCGGAGGGAAAAAAATAAAATCGAATGTAAATTGAGATCATTTATCAAGAAAAAATGATTAATTACAGAGTTCATAGCGATTCGCGTTAAATGATATGGCATTAAGAGCCATAATGAATGTCATGTTTGCTGTAGACTATACGTTCTCATTGTAATGGGGCAATAAAGCCTTTTATGTTTTCTTTTACTGGTGGGGTAGCTTATTAAATACTCATCATCTTTTTTCTTTTCTTTTTTTTTTTTTGGCAGTTGAACTTTAACTTTTATTGCTTTTTTTTCAGCTACGGTCATATGAGAATTTAGTGTATTTATACAATTCAGTAAATTGATCATAAATTGGTGAAATAATTATTAATTAGTCAACAAGAAATGTTTAACTTAATTATATATATATATATAGATATATATATATATATATATATATATATATATAGGGTTATACTAGTCATACGAGTTAAAGCGTTGACCTTAATCTCACATAACCTAGAGTGGCAAGTTCGATTTTCGCGGGGACTAATAGGAATTTATTTAGTAACGTACTCATTAAATAAAATCCTTAGTCCCACTCTGGCTAGAGACGGGTGGCAACCTGTAGATTAGCCGTCCCAAGTAGTAGCAAAAAGTGGACGGTAAAAATAACGACACACACACACACACATATATATATATATATATATATATATATATATATATACATATTAAGAGTATATGTATATATATAAGTTATCGTCAAGGCATTTGACACAAAATTCTTAAAAAAACAAACTATAGAGGTCTCAAACTTTTTTCAAATATTGTTCGTACATATCGAATGTACGTCTTTCTATAAAGCACATACTACAGAAAACGTGAACATATACAGGTCCCAAATGAGTAACAGGTCTTAAAATTCTTAAACATAGGCACAAACATTTAGCTCTAACGCTTTTATTTTAAAATGGCATTTTAAACAAAATTTATCCCAATTTGCCATAGAAGAACAAAATCGGCTTTAATAAATAACTACAAAGTTGAATAATTTTACAATTACATATATAAGCTTGTTTCTATGTGTCTCTGAAGACGATTGCGTGAGTACGGGCGCTTGCGTTTGTGTTAGAGGGATGTTTTTAGAATTTGCATATCATTTATCTATTATATTAATTTTTTAAACTTCCACTTTGAAACTATTTTAACTTGTATTGTATAGTATAGTATCAGTTATTAGTAATTATAATTTTTAATTTTTTTTTTTATTAGCTGTTTATTAATTTCAATTATACTTGTTATTTTTATTTTTATATACAATTTTGTTGTGTTTATGTTCCACAAGAGGCGTAAATTATTCTTCTATTGTTTTTACTTTTATTTTTTTAATTTAAACGAAAAATATCACCGACAATTATTTATTTAAAAAAATAAATAAATATACCTTGGAAAGAGCGAGACAAATGTGTGTAACTACTATAATAAAATTTGAATCCTATAAAATATCAACTGTTTTCAATATCACATTTAATAGATTATTAATACTAATACAATCAAACATTAAAATGTCAATTAAAAAAAACAAAAAAACTTTTGCTTAAGTTTGATGGGCGTATTTCTTGCATTTCAGTGCAATGTGTTGTTTTCTTATTGCGATAAAATTTGTTTTTAATAGTTGCTAGAACTGTATTCTATCAGATAAGATAAATTATACTTATCTTTTAAGGAATTTTTTATTAAGGAGAATAAGGTGCACACATAAGTTAATATATTAGGCTATACTATTTAACCAAAGGATGCTCTTTTTTGGTTCAAGACGAATGCAAGACTAGTGAAATTAAAACGGAGATTTTCGGCCTTCCCGTCCGTTTGTGGCCCAATCACTGAAAACGATCAAAAACGAATTTTAATGAACAATCATTTGTGTGTGAAGTTCTTAAAACACAAAACTGGCAGTTCGAGTAACCGATCTTTCAGGATTGTGAGGTAGACTTAAAGCAAATAAATTTATCAAAATGAAGGAAGTGAGTTTCATGGAAGAAAGGAAATTGATAATGGAGAAAAAATATAGATTGGTTTGAAAAAGCTTCTCAGATTTTCTGTGAAAGCGAATTTATTATCAATAATATTATGAGTGTTAGTAAATTAAAATGGTTGAATATGCACAATGGACAAGAATGAGTTTCGAATGTTGGTAGTAAAAAAATGTTACAGATTCAGTAGTTAAAGACCACTGAATAGAAAATGTAATAGCACGCTCTCCTGTGTGAGGGTATCTCGCGAAACTTGCAAAGGTCCACGTTACCCAGCTTAGTACTCTATATTTTATTGTAAATAGAGCATCAAAGTTTATTGTCTGTCCATGCCTAGCAAATGCTCTGCATCGTAGTGCAATTAAATAACAACGCGTATAATGAATTAGTGAGCTATGGTTCCTGAAAGTCAACTGTTCCTGCGAATTCAGAAGTAGACATAAAATCATTATAGTACTCATGAATTTAGTCTTAACTACATATTTTAGGTACTCTTTGGAGTGTGAAACCAACAAACTACTATAATACAACTACAGATTTTAGAATCGACTTTGTTAAACTGACGATTATGTTTATGGTATCAACTAAATCATGAAATTGAGTAAATTAAACGACGAAACATAAATATAGATTTTTCCTTGTGAAGTATCAATTCTGGTTTCTGAAATGGTTTCTGGCAGTGATTTGACCTTTTTTCTGTTAGTGGATAGTGCAGTTCGTTAATTTAAAGTTACATTTCTAAAAGAAATTATTATTTAATTGCGACATTGTGAAAATGGTCTACATTTTGAAATAACAATGGGACTGGTTTTTAGATTTGAAAGGTTCCTTCCGCGTTTGCGTATAATGCATATTCATCAGGCTTCAGAGTGGAGCAGAAAGAGAATATGGGAGGATTAGCTTACGGATGTTTACTACGCCTGCTACGTCACTACTCGAGACGTAAACACTGCCCCCACCCTTTGGGATATCTCGGCCCCGAATCTGGAAGAGCAGAGTGGGGGAAGTGGGGAAGAAAAACTGTCTGCCCCCCGGCGGAAGGGAGGGGATTTGCATGCAGGGGACTGTTGAACCTGTGTTGTTGTGTGGGTAGCGGCAACACGGCAGCCCTGCACAAGAGGTGGATGACCAAGGAAGAGCCGGCAACAGCGCCCCCCTCCCGGAGGAGAAGGTGGCTTCGCTAGGAGTCAGTCCTTAGCCTGAGTCAGGAGCAGAGCTGGTCCGTGACTCTACAGCTCTGCCAAGTAGGTCAGGGCTCGGCCAGATTTGGCGCCCCTACGAGCCAATAACACCTCGACCAGTACATGGCTCGGCCAGATTTGGCGCCCCTACGAGCCAATAACACCTCGACCAGTACATGGCTCGGCCAGATTTGGCGCCCCTATGAGCCAATAACACCTCGACCAGTACATGGCTCGGCCAGATATGGCGCCCCTACGAGCCAATAACACCTCGACCAGTACATGGCTCGGCCAGATTTGGCGCCCCTACGAGCCAATAACACCTCGACCAGTACATGGCTCGGCCAGATTTGGCGCCCCTACGAGCCAATAACACCTCGACCAGTACATGGCTCGGCCAGATTTGGCGCCCCAACGAGCCAATAACACCTCGACCAGTACATGGCTCGGCCAGATTTGGCGCCCCTACGCGCCAATAACCCCTCGACCAGTACATGGCTCGGCCAGATTTGGCGCCCCTACGAGCCAATAACACCTCGACCAGTACATGGCTCGGCCAGATTTGGCGCCCCTACGAGCCAATAACACCTCGACCAGTACATGGCTCGGCCAGATTTGGCGCCGCTATGAGCCAATAACAACTCGACCAGTACATGGCTCGGCCAGATTTGGCGCCCCAACGAGCCAATAACACCTCGACCAGTACATGGCTCGGCCAGATTTGGCGCCCCTACGAGCCAATAACATATCAACCAGTAAATGACTCGGCCAGATTTGGCGCCCCTACGAGCCAATAACATCTCATCCAGTACATGGCTCGGCCAGATTTGGCGCCCCTACGAGCCAATAACACCTCGACCGGTACATGGCTCGGCCAGATTTGGCGCCCCTACGAGCCAATAACACCTCGACCAGTACATGGCTCGGCCAGATTTGGCGCCCCTACGAGCCAATAACATATCAACCAGTAAATGACTCGGTTTGATTTGGCGCCACTTCAAGCCAAAAACTATTTCCGTATAGACAGAAATTACCTAATGAGTAAACACTGCGCTTTCCAGATACCATATTATTGTACTACCAATGGTCACCAAGCTCTGCTTAATTCAGAATAAACGAAGTTGAGGTCTGTGAAGAACTAGGCTGTCTCGCCGAATAAGAATCAAATAGAAGTGAAAGAGTTTTGCATTTCATTTTACCTAAGGAGCTCATCATGGACCCCAAAGCATGACACAAGCGTGCATAATCTCGTGGGGCATTGAATAATACATAATTCGGGATGGGAAGGCAATCCTGCATTTCGAAGTAAGCGGTATTATCGTGAATTTGTTGTTGTCTATACATTACGCCAATTTATCCCATTCCGCGAAAATCTCAGGATCCCATAAATGTCCTAACAGAGAGATAATTGTATCTTTTCAGGCGTTTAAATGGTTGAAAAAGTATTTATTTTTAACAACGGAAGGATCATTTTCTTAAGTTCACGAGGAGGATTTATTTTTAATATTTTTTGTAAATTAGTTGGGCGCACTTATTATTACTTAATCAATGAAAATTTTAATAAGGAATCATATGGCTTTTACTCTGCCTATCTGACGATATTAATGCTTAATCTTGTGTACAAGAAGTCGCTGCAGCTACACAGTCATTGTCAGTCCGAACCCTGGGTAAGACGGAACGGTTTAGCGCAAGTAATGGACATCCAATCAGTTCATAGCGTTCCGCAGTGTCAATTTACCAGATAGAAATTCAAGAAAATAAAAAAAGTAGTATCCTTAGTTTTGATGCATAAATAAGAATAAAAAAAAACCTGCACTGAATTTTGGTGCGTACATATGAGATTCAGCAAATTGGAAACTGGGCTAGTGCTATACAAGGTGGATTGATATTGTCTCTCTGGAGGCCACGTATGGAATACTATACTCACCCGAGGTCTAGTCTTGGCCGATGCAGCTTGCCATGAAAACTCAAATCCATCCATTTACAAAACCTTCCAAGGTCCGATGCACGTATATTCTTCTTTTCCCAACCACCTCCCCTTGCAGTCGCACCCCAAATCCACCAATTAGTAAGCATGCACATCCACCGGCATCGCCGCCTCTCCATCCTTGCCCAACTCAAGATCCTTCAGAACCAGACTCGCTACGACTACCTGAACCTCAGTACCCTACTGAATCTGCTAATCCATTGTTGAGTGTCCCACCATTTAATTCCTCTCTAAAATATCTCTCCTACAGCATGACAGACTTCCAGGATGATGTAGTTTGAAAGACTGCCTGGTATAACTCCTTATTATAAATTCTACCTCCCAGATCCACGAAGTCTTCGAATTTGACATGGTTGTTTAGATCCTGCAAGCAGCCCCACTTCAAATTTCCTGGCGCGACCCGGCAACTTAACAAACCTCTTTTTTCCTCTGTCACTCCGCTTTCTCCTCGTCAATTTACCACCCTTAGCCTATTTCCCACCTACCTATTCCTTACATACATATAATTAAATTATGATGGTCAGCCTAAGACCTACTTACTTCCTTTTCTTATGCTACCCCTTTTTTCCAACCGACGGTGTATAAGAGAGACCCTGAATCAAGACAGACTCCTAAGATTTTCTTTTCCACCATACCCGTATCAACCATCAATTCCATCCCACCCCATAAGTAGTAGGTTTACTTACTTACGGGAATATTTTCGTTTTCATTCGTAGTTACGTTTTACCCCTACGAAGCAATCTCAGAATAAAATAATATCAAAGACCTGATGGGATGGGCTTGATACAGTCACAGTTGAAAATTGGGTTTTAGTCAGTTAATTAAGTGGTAGTTAGTCCGATTGGAGAAATTATGTATAAAAAAAAAATATCTCCGGCTTGCACACCTCCATTCGTAGTATTTACAGGCTATGCTGGTCATTCATCTCGTGAACAGGGGATACACCTGATTTTCAAGGGACCAAATAAGGGAATAAGAGGGTCACATGGACTCGAAGTGGTTTCCCATTCTCTTTTGCATCAGACCATCCTATTGCTGGATCAATCATGGGGAAAATTACATTCACACCAGTGAAACCGTGAGTGAAGAAACTTCGATTCATGGCCAACGTTTTTAGATTGCAATCCCTCGGTAGCCTGAAGCCTGCATAAGCTGACTAATGATAGGCATTAGCTAGTACGAGTATGCAGACTACAACTTTAATCTACCATCCAGTCTTTCCCCACTGACTTGTTTAAATGAAAATTTAGACACGGAGGGGAACACCTCCATTCACGGTATAATAAAAATAATGTGATTGAACAGAATATTATGCTATATATATCGACACAGAATATTCCAAAAAACATAGCAATAACTTACTTTATTATTAATTGTTTTAGTCTACACTTTTGTAGTAAATTTCAAATGGATGACGAAGCATGACTACGTAAACATTATTAATTGGAATTGGCAAAAAATGTGAACAGCTCCTGTTAAGGGAGATACATTGGTTATGATTTTATGTTTTTGTTACAATTATAATTGTAGATAAGTGAAGAGCACAATATATTTTTTCCCATTTACATTACGTAGCAACCATATAAGTTATTCGAATTAAAAATGTCTTTATACTACAAAAATAGTTAGGACATGATTTTTATATTTATTCATGATTTGTTTACTGTAAGTACAAGACATAATTTTATTAGAACCCAATTAATTTAAATTATGAATGAAATATATATAAATGATACTACTCAGTTGTATGAAATAGAACAAAATAAAATAAAAAATGTATACCGTATAAAAAATAAGAGTAAAAAGAAGAAGAAAAAAAAAGGGATTGAGGAGAAAAGGAGGGGAAGAGGATGTTGATTAGGTTCCTCGAAATCCATCAGAGGGAGCTGAAATCAACGACGCGGACCAGCGAGACAGCTTCTAGGAAATGCAGAAAGGTAAAATACTCTGCGGCAAACTGCTGGCAAGACCTCGGTGGAAAATAGGAAAAAAAAAATCAGTCCTCTCTTTTTCCTCATTACACCTTCTCTAGTCCCTGGCCTTGTCTTCTAATACCTCAGGTATTATGTGGGTAATTTAAAGGAGCCTGTTTGCTTTTCCTATGAGGGTTCCGGATCCATTCCCGAAATTTCAGAGTAACTTTTCACGGCCGTAATAGCTGGATTTTCTGGGAATTACTCCTTAGATAAATATTACGGAATTTTCTGTTATTTTTCTATTAACACATTTCCCTTTCAGAAACTACACTCCCATTTGGTGTCCTCTAATTAAGACAGTCGTCCAATATAGTTCCCCAGATATTTTAGGAAACATCCCATAAATATCTGAACTTCAGTAATAGCCTTACTTAGTCCATAAGAATAAAATAAATTAATCTCATTGAAAGCGTTATCGATTTTTTTTACTATAATTTTACAGATAGTGATCTTTGTTCTGGTCATCTTCTATGTGTCAGGTGTGAATGGCCGATACTGAGTCTGACAGGAACAAGTTTCTCCATTTTTTTAGCAGATTTTCCTTAAGGGAAATCAGCTATTGAGGTCGTGCTCATGACGCGATTTTCAAAAAATTTCTTAAAATGTCCATCGATCCTACCAAGGATATATATTTGTCTGCTAACGCTCTAGCGGTCGCAATTTTTGTTTAATCGTCACCAAACTCGGTATTTAATCGTTTTATGTAAAAAGATAGATCATGATCGTTAACGGCTGAAATCGGACCAGTGGGAGGGGGGTTTTAGAGGGGGAATTTTGAAAATTCAAAATACCCCGATACTATACGTCGAATCTAAAACTTGTATAGAACCAATCTTATTGCGAATTAAATTTAATATAATTATTGCTATATACATTTATTCTCTATCTTGAATATTAACTGAGATATTTGAATTTTTATTAAGAGTGTGCCCTTATCGGACGAGATGATAAGGTAAGGTTGGTTCTCTTCGTTCCCGCCGAAAGTTAGTTTGGCCGTTTCCATAACTGTTCGGCTCTCGTATGGATATTTCTCTACTGTAAAACATCACGTGGGAAATCTGCTTAGTTTACGCAGCCCCTTCATGGCAGACTTTTACTATAATTGTACACATAGGATGATTATCCTCGCCATCTTCTTTGTGTCAGGTGTGAATGGCCGATACTGATCCTGGCAGGAACAAGTTTCACCCATTTTATATATATATATATATATATATATATATATATATATATATATATATATATATATATAAACATATGCAAAACTTAGTGGGGTTGTATTGCGAAAATTAAGGCTGGTTCCGATATAGGTTAATTGCACTTGCTTGGTATAGGGAAATAAGAGTATATACATTTTTCGTCTTTCAGATACGACCAGTTAACTCGAATCAACGTCTAATGGCGATTCTCGTTCAGCTGATCTGCTACTATTCTCGTACCTCTAACGGTTCATGATTCGGCACCATGCACAAAGTTCATTTAATACACTTGAAGTTTGTAGAACGAAATCCGTCTGATCTACATGACTCGTGGAGCGCGAATGAAGTGTTATGTGACTTCTCCGATTGGGGTGACACTTCGTCAAAGGAGGCTCTAAAACTCTCTCTAACTACTGCCAGATGTAGAAGCATCAAACAAAATAATTTTCAAACAATTAAAGAACATCTGAATAACTCTTCTCCATGTAAAGTTACTTGTGGAATGAGTAATCGATATGTGTGCAATATATTTTCAAATACCGTCTTGAAGTTTCGAGGGCGTTTTCACACGAACTCCTCTATTTAAAATTGAGTTATACACGCACAAACACGCACACACGCCCACAGATGCGGAATAAATATCTGGATTATTGTGGAAACCAAAGAAATAGTTCGGCACAATTTGTGCTAAAGGCCAGAAACCATACAACTAAATAGTAATAGACAATAAGACTATAGGCCACTACGAGAATATTTGTAAGGTGTATGTCTCTTTTGGTTGCGGTGATGGAATTCCCATGAGCATGACGTTCAGTTTTTTACAATGTCTCTAAAGAGACAATAGATTCATTGACATTCATCTAACATCTAAGTAAAACTTATAAGCAGTATAGACATTAGAACGCAATGTCAGAATTGTTATAGCCATCCCTCAGTAGCCTGCATAAGCTGATAAATAATAGTCATTAGCCAGAATGAGAACGCAATATACACTAGAGGTGTTAACAAAAATTCCCAAAGTCAAAATGAGCGTAAACAATATAAATACTGATTATTATCCACACCAGTTATAATTGTAGCTAACATATTGCTTGTTAATTGCGAATTTCCTTTGAAATAATAAGTGTAATGCAAGGTTTGTGCGTAGAAGCTATAGTAAAAACATTGTATGCATAATTTCAACCTATAACTAAGTAACCCAATTTAATGATTAAGAAGGTTTTAATTTTCTTAGTAACTGATATTTAAGTTTAATTAACTTCTTGTCTTATACAAATTTTAATAAATTTTCGAAATACTTAATTTAATGATAGTGAATAAACTAATGTAAATTTTTGCACGAGAAGAAAAAGAAAAGTAAATGACAATTTAAGGTGGACTTAATGGGGCCTTATTTTTCAAATTGCCTATCCAGGCTGAAACACGTTCAGCGACCGGCGAGCTCCTATAATCTGGGATTATTATTGAAGAACTGCAATTTTCTTGTTGCACTTATGCAAGTCTAACAGGGGATTCATTTAGCTCTCGTGCCGACCAGACTGCATTCAGAATAAGAGGACTTAGGAGCCACTAATTGCATACTTCTCACTCTTTATAAGTGTCAGATAATTCTTATAATGGCTAATTCAAAAGGGAATATTCAATGAGTGTAATTAGATAATTATTAGTTATTTCTTAGTTGGTTAATCTTGGTCTGTAGTTAGGGCAGTCCCTTATAATTGTCGTTTCACTATCAAAAGAAATAATTAGGTCTATGTGCGTGTCAGTTTTAAATAAAGGACAGATTTTTATGAGATTGCATGTTTACTAAACGTTCAACTTTGATTAGCAGTTTAAGCTTAATTTTGTAGGCTTAATTTAATGTTTGTGTATTTATTCCTAATTTATAAATAAGTAGTTAATATGTTTTTATAGTTATATATAATAGCTGTAAGTAATTATTTCCATTTCATATGTGAAAAAAATATGTCTATTATCTATTAAGTTTTTCATATTAATATAATTTTAGATGTCACCGATAACTCTTTTTCATTTCCAGCCAAAACTACACAGTAATATTTGACAACAGTTTTTTAAACAACAGGAATTACAGGATATTAATTTCATTAGTCTCACTCCTTGTGTAAATTCTCTCCTACGACATGCTCGTGCGGCAAGACTGGAAGGTTGATAAAGTTGTCGTCTCCATACTCATACTAGCTGATTGTCTATCATTAGTCAGCTAATGAAGGCTACAGTCTACCGAGGGATGCCCATTTAGCAACTCGGGCTTCGAGTGGAATTTTTGTCAAGATGTCTTTATTGTTTGATGGTACAGAAGACTAAGAAAACCCAAGTTTGTCCTTGTGACTCTCTTATCCCCTAGATCGTTTTCCGTGAAAATCATGTGAGCTTGCAATCTCCTCCAATAATTTACTCTGCATTCCCATGAGTTTGTTACAACTGAATTGGATTAATATTTTAACTCTTTGCAGATCTTTGGATTGTCCAGAACATGGTTAATTAATGACCTTAATAAATTCAGTTAAGAGAGTATATGGGGTATATAATTCAAGATAGATACGAAAACAAATTACTCAGACGATAATTTTATGGGTCAAATAGTTTCTCGTCCAGTTGATGCTTCATCAAAAGATTAATTCAATAAATGGTAAAATCACAACTACATTTTGTGACATGTCCTTCTATTCACAAGACCTGGCATTGGCTAATAAAAAACAATATGGAGAGTTACGTCAGCTGATTACGTCAAAAAGTAAAAACATATTAAAACTATCTGTACTATTGATATTTTATGGATTGTAATAAAATGTATATGTGAGAATCATATCAATCACTAAGCTATGAAGAATAAACATAGTTTTGATTTCAATAATGTTAGAATATTCGGGAAAAAATATGTTATCAATAAAAATAATAGCAAAAAAGTTGCCAATAAAAAACTGAAATTAAACAATTGAATTGCATATATATTTGTAACTTCTTCAAAAAATAAAATGAAAATTCATAGGATAATTGACTATTTTAAACTTTCGTGTAAACACAGTAATTGCGGTTAGCATCGAAATCAAACTTCTTCAGTGATCATTGATGTTTTTTTTTCCTTTTTTACTTATCGATTGCAATCAGCTGGCATGACCATCCACATTGCTTTAAGGTAGTATATTCCAGGCTTAGATAGTAAAATGACCACAAACTTTATTAGCGATTCTACCATTTGTTGGCTTGTGTTTCCGATGAGGTGTCAACTGGACGCAAAGCTAGTTGGACAATAAAATGATTGTATGAATCATTTGATTTTTCATTTATCTTGACCTTAACCCATACACTCTTTTATATGCAGATCACGTAGATCTTAGATCGATTTTCCATTATCATTGCTTTCTAGTTAGAGTCTAAATAATTGAACACTTCTTCATTTTTCTAGTTAAACTTACTTCTTGGGTCCAGCAAGGTAAAAAGACAATATACGTGTTGAAATTAACAGTGTTGTTGTTTTTGTCACCTCTTGACCTCCCCTTTCCGCATTAATAATATCTTAAAACTAAGTGCATTTTAATTTAAATAGCTGGAGAAACAAATAAAGCACGACTAACTAGGAAACTAAGAATGATTTACTGACTGCAGAGTGACTACAAATGACGAGGAGTAATATTAATGATTATAAATATGTGCTCCACCTAAAGTGAATGTGCCTTTCCAAGGACTACATCTGACTGAAATAACACTTTTAACACATATAATTAATCAGTGTCTTCTAAAAACAATTTGTCTTTCGATTTTATGCAACAGTAGTTGATATGCAAATAAAAATGAATATGGTTAATTAATTTAAAAACAAATCATACTAAAAGATTCTTGTATATTAGTAACTGGTCAGAGAACCTTATTTTTAGTCATAAAGCACCCATTTTTTAATCCCTTTCTTCTGTCTCCTGTCCACTACTGACTGAAGTTATTTTGTACTCGACTGCTGACTATTCCATTTTCCAGTAGTACTGTAGTCACGGCAATTAGAGCTACTATTTACAAAGCATAAGGCGACTGGAATGGATTATCACCTCTAAGCCTGCTGGGCATGGAAGCGATGGAAACGGTTGTACTAAAATTTCAAGCAGTATGGCCACCTGCTAACGTGTGCATTGTAAAGCCGTGAATTTGTTGAGTTTTGAGTAAAGTGTCCCAATTCAGGCTTGTACCCCACAATTCTATATCCAATAAACACACTTTCTATTTTGAGAAAGTTCAAATAATTGATAAAAAAAGAAATAATACTAAATGAAAAATAAAAGAGAATATTCACATAATAAAAAATAGAAAAAGAGCAGTAATACAAAAAACAAACAGAAATTTAATACCTCAATCATATATTCTATACCGTTTTATCTGAAATTAATCAATTTTAATTTATGACGCGAAATAATCGAGATCTAGATTGACGTGTAATCGATTTTTAGTCAGCTGACCTAACCTACTTCGGGAACCTCAGTATCAACTACCTCCTCAGTGAGGACAGTCGCATAAATTTCATTTCATAAATGTAAGTAGCAACCTATAATTATATTTAATAAATATATCATAGATGTAGGCACCTACTAATACAATGTATAGCAAAAGAATTATTAAGGGATTTTTTTAATTAATTTTATAGATTTTTATATTTTTTTTGAAGATGGATAGCCCCCAAAGAGATGGCAAGTAAGCCAAGAAACATGTAGGGTAGTTTCAATAAAGTTTCCACCAAAAAAACAAAAAAAAAAACAAAGGTTTTTAATTGGTGACCCTCGCCAAAAAATATGAAGAATATATACACAAGACAGTAGAAAGAAATGAATGTGAATTATTGAGTCCAAATTTATAATGAAGGAAATCAAAATTACATGAGGTACAATGATAGAGAACACATTTAAAAGGGAGCAAAAACCATCCAATAGAGGTAATCAGGAATGAGCTTCGCCTAATAAAGAGAAGCAAAACAAATCATCAAATAAAGTAAATTTAAGGAGAATCATGTAATATGGTATCTAATAAATTTATCAGTATTTACAGTAAGATGTCATAATTTACTTCAAGATTGATCTTTGTGCTGTAACAAGTACTTAAATTATTATAAATTCGACCGCTCTACCAACGTTTCGATGAGTTAATGTGAATGAAAAGTTAATATTAATTGAAGTCTAGAATCTAGTCACATCTGATAATTTCCAGAATGACGATACATAAACTAAGCGTAATAAATTACATGCTATGTACATTAATTACAATTATTGATAAAAATCATTGAATTAGTCTTCTATATTATTCTATATTCTATATCTTCTATTAAAAAGTCTTCTATTATCTACGTATGGATTTGAACTTCGAATAATTTCTTGATAGAAACTGTTCATATATATATTTAATTTTATATATTTTTATATATTTTATATATATATATATATATATATATATATATATATATATATCCACTTATCTGACAGTGTACAAAAGCCTTTCTTTAAGAAACCGTATTTGCAGTCTTGAGGAAAAGCAGCTTCACTAAAAATTGTAGATCTTTGCGACATTTTATTTGGAGCAATCTATCTAACCTGTTTCCAAGTATTCGCAGTAAACGTATGCTGAGATTAAAATGTTTATGCGTTAAACTATCTTTAGGAGAGGAAATCCTTACTTACAGCGAAAAGAAGAATGTAGTGGTTTCCCGTTGCATTCTGCTTAAGACTATTAAACTATTTAGGTATCAGAAATAATTTCACTCGAGATTAGAATTGTTATACATACCACTGTAGTCCTTAACATTTTTTGGAGTTTGGGCTTCCGTAATTGAAGAACCTTTGGCGAGAGGCCCGATGAATAGTTAACAGTAATGGTACGAGAAGACAAGATCGTTCCTGGACTTTAGTAGGTACCTAGTAAAGAAGTAATTGAATTTAGTGAGGAAAAGGAACGCCAGAAGGGGAATAATCAAGTTGATTTTTTTCTAATTAAATTGCAAATTTTAATAATTAAACAAACCATAAGTAATTCATCATTGCGGGTTAGAAATAATTATAAGTTTTTAAGACAATAATTAATGGCTAGCAATGGAAGTTATTAAAGTGTTAATTTCCCCTTTTGAGAGATTACTATAATTTCACCTGATGAGAGAGCATAATGCTTGTGTTATTAACACGGTTTGTTTCCTTCCGTTGATGCAGCGTATGCAACAATTAATTTACTCAAGGGGTAATTAATAACCAGAATTATATTTTAAACTCAAATTGACTTTTAACAGATTTCCCTTAGGCGAAATCACCTATTGAGGTCGTACTCATGACGCGATTTTCGAATTTTTTCATCTAATATCCATCGATCTTACCTAGGAGATGACGAAAATGCGGTCCGTTCTAAATTGTATACATGTATTTGTCTGTTACCGTTCAAGCGGTCGCAATTATTGCTTTATCGTTACCTAACTCGATCTATCTAATCGTTTTATGTAAAAGGAAAGATCAAGTTCGTTAATGGCTGAAATCGGACCATTGGGAGGGGGGGGTATAGAGAGAGAGGATTTTCGAAGATTCCAAATATCACTGTTGCTATACGTCGGATCGAAAAAATTATATAAAAGCAATTTTATTGCAAATGTAATGGTCTATAAATATTGTTATATAATTTATTATCTATCTTGAATATTAACCGAGATTTTTGCATTTTTAGCATATTTCCCTTAATGGAAATCAGCTATTGAGGTCTTACTCTTGACGCAATTTTCGAAAAACTTCTACAAATATCCATCGATCCAACCCAGAAGATGACGAAAATGGGGTCCGTTCAAAATTGTATACATATATATATATATATATATATATATATATATATATATACGATATATATATACATATACATTTACATATATATATATATATATATATATATATATATATATATATATGTGTCTTTTTATGTAATGTTAATGGTATAAATCGGACCAGTGGGTGGGGGTTAGAGGGGAAAATTTAATGATCTATGAATGTTGTTAAATATGTTCATTATCTTGATTATTAACAGAGATATTTGCCCCCCTACTCTCACCCCTACTCTCGTCATATTAACAATACGCTGTTATATTATGAAGCACGTTATTGAGTCATTGTTGTGATAAATGCAAATACGTGACACACTTGGGAAATCTGCTTAGTATACGCAGCCCTTGCGTGACGGACTATTCAGTTTTCAGCCATCAGCAAACCCCACATATACTCATGTTGCATAAACAATGTTCCTTAATATAATAAACCACATTATTCGAAGCTTAGATACCAAATATTGTTTTAAAGAGAAATTTATTATACGCAAATAAGGTCTGGTGACCTCACCCGTCTTAAGTCCTTGCACTACTAAAATTTGATTTCTTGAGTTAAAAATTATTCTGATTCATTATTAATTATGACACTAGATATAGTAAATAGTTTTCAACAGAATTAATGTTATATTCTGATCATTTCAGTAATTTGTTTTCTTTCCGGTAAGACGTTGGGAGGCCTGTTAGTTTACATTTCAGATGCTTCCCGTATGTATTTAATATTGACGGTGGTGTTGTGTTACCAGTATGTAGATTTATCTATTGTTAAACTTCACGAGGGAAATCTGCTTACTTTAAGCAGACCCTGCGTGACGAACTATAATTTATTGTATTGTAGGGCACATAGCCTGAATTGCGACACTTTAAGTGAACTACCAAATCAAAACAGACCAGCTATAATTCATATTATGTTTATATTCAGAGGTCATTATTAGAGGAATATAGGAAAGAAAAATAAATTATTAATCTTCAAAATGGTGTTTTCCTTGGGATTCAAGGGGAAATAAATGTTATTTATCGGAGAAAAGAGCTGGGAGCGTTAGATCACAAGATATTGCGATAAATCGAAGCTAATCCCAGACCGGAATCACAAAACTCGTGACCGTTGGATATTAGAAATATTTCGTGGGATTTAGAAGCAATCTTGCCAAATCCTCTAAGAGTTCGGCTCCCTCAACTTATATGTATAGATATTTGTTTAACAGCTAGAGATTTATTCCTGTTCAGCTTGAAAATCACCATTTTAGTGGTAGTGCACAAACCAAACTCATTAAGGATATTTGAAGTGATTTTGTCATTTTTAATAATAGTTAATATTAAAAATATATTTAATTTGGAACATTGATTTAACTCAATGAACATTAAGAATTATTATCTTTTAAATGCAAATTAAGAGACGCATGCAGCAGAATTCATAGTCGTTTCAACCTTCCGATAAATAGTGTGCAGTACCTATTTGTGTGTCAGAATAAAAAAAAAACTCAAGTAATAAAATCAAAAATTGTTGACTAAATCTTTCTTCTGTACGTTGAAAATATGAAACCGTTTAATGCAATATTTCTAGAAATAATGTATTTATTGATATGGGTGTTTTTCAAGCAGATTTCCATTAAGGGAAATCAGCTATTGAGATCTTTTCTTATTGAAAATTAAATGTTCTATAAATGTTGTTGTATACTTTACGTTTTTATGTTGTTAATGCTCTAGCGGTCGCAATTTTTGATTGATCGTTACCAAACTCGATATTTAAACGTTTTATGGAAAAATAAAGATCAGGTTTGTTAGTGGCTGAAATCGGACAAGTGGGAGGGAGGGGGTTTAGAGGGGAGGATTTTCGAAAATTCGAAATATCTCCGTTACTATACGTCGGATCGAAAAATTATATAGAATCAATCTTATTGCAAATTACATTTACTATAAATAATTTTATATACATTTATTCTGTATCTTGAATATTAACCGAGATATTTGCATTTTTCTGTTTTCAGCTCTGTTTACAATTCAGACGCTTTCCGTTGGGAGTTGACAAAAATTGACTGAAAGATTTTTCATGCCTGTTTGTGTTTATTCACTTTATATTCAAACTGTTGTTAAGTACTATCAGTATGTAGATGTAACTATTGTAAAACATCGCGTGGGGAATCTGCATTGATTGCGGAGCCCCTGTGAAGATTTTTTGTGTTCATCTGCTATGTATAACAATACAGAAAATGGGACCTAGTCAGGTAGAGCATTATGCTTTTCCTGGGATAGAAGTGTAGCAAGAGTGATATATGACTCATAATGGGTGCTCTGAAATCAATTCACTGTGCTGTTTTTCGGTAGATTCCTTTGACAAAGGGCCAGTTCGTGCGAGTTGTTAGGACGAAGGCTTTCGAGAGGACGTGTCGCTGTCATTAAGCACTCGGAAGGGTGCAGTCAGCTGGAAAATCCTCTGAAAAACCATCCAGGGCCACCCTCCGGTCTGAGCCAGACAGCTCAGAACTACAGATTCGGGGAAACCGGTGTCTTCTTTGGGGATTTATCTCTGTCACAAACAGAACCCAAATCCTCTTCTTATTTCTGAGCTTCTTTTGATGTCGGCTTGCTCTGATATGAACCGTAATTAAATTGTTTACCGGTAGATAGAACTTGATAAAGTATAAGAATGGAACATTTTTGTTTTTTGGTTTGCGCCCCCCATCGATGGTGATTTGCAAGGTTTGTGATTAGGGGGTAGTTAGAATAATATTTTTTTTTCTTCATGTACACCTTAGTTGTACTTTATTTACATGTTATGGAAAATATTCCTTAAATATCTGAATGTTTCTCATATCTGTGCTTTATCTTAATGAATATAATAAAAGTTATCCCTTTTAAATCTTTTTAAGTATGACTATTCTATTTTATACTATATGTATTTGTAAATCTTTATATGTTTTGGATATGATAGTATTTGCGGAATATAGTGGCTGCTGTCAGTTAATAGTTATATCATATCGTAGGGTATGTGAAGGTTTTTTCGTTAGATGCAGTCTGTCAGTATGTGTTTTATAGTTAAGTGTTTGTTGCAGTATATGGCACAGGCCATTCCTTAATAGTACTTTTGATACTGCGGAGGTGGTTATTTACTTCCATCCATTCTGATTGCCATTTGTCTAGGATTCGGTGCCATATGTGCCTCACTATGTCTTCGTATAGTAAGTTCGTTTCTGTATATGGTGTTTGTTGAGTAATTGTCGGAACATTTAAATATATTGGATGAACAGTATGATTTGGAAAAAATGTATTTTATATATAATTAATGCATTGAAATTAGTTCAGCCATTTCTTTCCTTTAGACGTCTATATTCTCCTTTGTGATTTCCATACTGCACCGCATTTCGCTAGTTCGTCTTCAATCTTCCCTGGTTTCCCGATCCCGATTCCTGGTGACGGCTTACTGCTTCAGCGGCCTAGTCTATTTTCCTGTTGAAGCAGCTTAAAGCATAGGATATCGCAAAAGATGCAGGAACTGAAGCGTTCTGAAAACGTATCTGTGGTGGCCGTATGGTTAGAAAGCTGACAGTATATTAAAAAGTCCGTCACGCAGGGGCTGCGTAAACTAAGCAGATTTCCCACGTGAAGTTTTACAATAGAGAAATCTGCCTAATAACAGCTGTAGTAGTAAGTAACCTATAAACCTATTCACGAGAGGGACGAATAATTACAAAAACGGCCGCCAGAGCTCACGGCGGAAAGTCCGAACATAGCCTGCCGAGCACATGCAGAATACAAATGCAAATATCTCAGTTAATATTCAAGATAGAGAATAAATGTATATAACAATATTTATAGTAAATTTAATTTGCAATAAGATTGATTCTATAATATTTTTCGATCCGACTTATAGTAACGGAGATATTTTGAATTTTCAAAAATCCCCCCCTCTAAACCCCCCCCTCCCACTGGTCTGATTTCAGCCATTAACGAACTTGATCTCTCTTTTTACGTAAAACGCTTAAATATGAAGTTTGGTAACGATTAAACAAAAATTGCGACCGCTAGAGCGTTAACAGACAAATATATATATATATATATATATATATATATATATATATATATATATATATATATATATAGATATATATATATAATTTTGAACGGACCTCATTTTCGTCATTTCCTGGGTAGGATCGATGGACATTTGAGGAAATTTTTCAAAACTCGCGTCATGAGTACGACCTCAATAGCTGATTTCCCCTAAGGTAAATATTCTAAAATATTGACGCCCAGTTAATGTTTCATCATTTGTGATTCCGTTGCAGTTTACTAACACAGATAAATTAAACGGAAGTCATCAAAGAGGGGAATGACTATAATTACAACTATATCATAAAGTGTGCGTCCGAATTTGACTGACCCAGTTAATGCACTACGTATCACCACACTGGGGCTGCGATAACTAAACAGATTTCCCACATGTGTCACTCAATTGCATTTATCTCAAAATGTAAAAGTACAATGAAAAAAATATTTAGAATTTTGGCCTCAAATAAAGTAATAATATACCAGGATATTAATATGACATGAGTAGGAGTAGGGGCTTACCGAAGACCGAAAAGTTATCTCAGTTAACAAGCAAGATAGTGAATAAAGTACAGCATTTATATAAGGATGCATTAGAAATGAGATTGGTTTTATACAATTTTTCGATCCGATGCCCAATAACGGAGATGTACTATTTTCGAAATTCCTCCCCTCTAAACCCCTCCCCCTTTCCCACTGGTCGGATTTCAGGTATTAATGCACTTGATCTTTAGTTTCGCATAAAACGCTTAAATTTCGAGTTTGGTAATGATCGAACAAAAATTGCAACTGCTACAGCCCCGACTAACAAATATATATATAATTTTGAACGGACCTCATTTTTGTCAACTCCTGCATAGGATCGAATGATATTTGAGGACGTTTTTCGAAAATGGAATCATAAGTATGACCTGAAATAGCTGATTTCTCTTAAGGGAAATCTACTAATAAAAAGTAAGATTAATTGCTAAAAAACATACATTTTTAGTTTAATTTAAATGTTCTGTTAGGAAGGAATTTTTATTTTATCCATACTTTTAAGATAAATGAATGTGAAAGACGGATGGCGGTAAAAAATTAATATTAATAAAGCCCACACAAAAAAAGTTGGAATTTTAATAAGCCTATGAATGTACAAGTTATAAAAGGTCGGGTAAAACTCTGTGATGCATAACGGGTGAAAGAATGAGAGAAAGAATCGACCAATAAGGAGAATCCTTAATTAATCCTTAGTGAAAAGGTCCTGACAATGGAGATGGAATTTCCAGGCGGATGAACGCCAATAGGGATGAAGGCTGAGCAGAGGGAGGTTTCCCATTGGCTGTGGAAAAATCCTGTGGAAGCCCCGTGGCTCATTAACCAACCAATGAGATCGACACTAATTATTCTCTCTGCTAACCATTTGCCAGCCTAGTCATTTTTGCCAAAGGCACTCCTTGGTTTCTGCACCACTTGCTTATCACTTCTCTTCAATTATTTTCAGGCAAGGCATTTTCACGGCTCTTTGAGCAAAGTCCGTTCCGCGTTACTGGCATTCTTGCCCTCAAATTATTTCCAGTACTTATTCCTGCACAAGGAAATCATAACTAAAACTTGCTTCTACGGGATAAAAGCACACCGTATAATCTTTTTCCTTAGGAATTCCTACTTAGTAGACCACTGGAAAGACCCGTAAATAATAAGTATATTGTAACATTGGCGATACAAAATTTCGTGATTGCATCATGCTACACCACCTATGTATCTTACAGTACATCAATGATTCATACCTCTACAAAAAATGTACGTAGAATCGTTGGTTTCTTAAGGTTTTAGGGCGAAAAACTACTAGGTTGTCATCGTCCGGTAATATGTATAACTTTCGTTTTGGATAAGTACCTGCATCTGATGTAAATTGTAATTATTGTTATATCCCCCATCTATTTAAAATTTAACTATATAAATGTAGATGCAACCAACTTCTTTACACAAATTTGTAATTTAAATTTCTTTATATAAATTTGTAATTTAAATTTCTTTATATAAATTTGTAATTTAAATGAAATTAAAATTTTTTTTTATCTATTTGGGAACATCCCCAAGGGCCACTGCTATATTATTGGAAATATTCCATTCGTTTTGACTGTTTGTATACGTATGGCATTCCATTAGTGTGTGGTAGATAGTTAAATTTGTATTACACTTCCCACATATCGGGGGGTTATCTTTTGTCATAAGATAACTATCTATGCTTTAATCTTGTGTGGCATATTCGGAGTCTTCCTAGTACGACTTCATCTTTTCTGTCTTGTCTCTTGACAAATATTTCTATGGACGCATGGAGGCCTTAATAATTTTTAGTTTATTATTCTGGGTTTCGTTCCACATTTGCTGCCAGCTTTATAAATATCGTCTTTGATTCTGATATCTTATATCTTGGTTGGTAGAGATCTGTAGATGTAATTGTTGTAATGTGGGTACGTATAAATTCCATTCACACAGGGAATACATAACATAACCTCAGGAATGCTGCCAATTATTTAGTACATTAATGTTAGTTTAGCTTGGTTTTTCTTTTTAAGCTTCATGCAATTTAAAGCATTTTATGGATCCCACCCTTGTAGATTTTATTGAGTTACAAACCTTTATTTATAAAAACCTTATTTTATATTTTAGCCTCATTTCAGCTGTTTATTATTAATATTATTGCTTAACGTCCACATTGTTCTACTATGGGTAATTGGGAAATGTTATATAAAGGTTACCACCATTTTCTACACAGGGATTTTATTTAGTGAGTTCGTCACTAAATAAATTCCTTTATGTCTAGGCGGGAATCGAACTCACCACTCTAGGTTTGCCATTGACATTGGTTGTTATCATTGCGTTGTATTATAGAGTTTGAGAATTCAGCAGATCACCGAATAAATGGCCAACGGTTTATGTTGAACTCTGATGGAATGGCTCCCTCTATCTGTATATGCATATACTCTCTCTCTCTAAATATATATATATATATATATATATATATATATATATATATATACATATATATATATATATATATATATATATATATACACATACACACAAATATATAGACCCCTATTGGGCTCTTAGCCACCACAAGTCTTTCTCAAGACGTTCAGCCTGTTATCAGGGCCTGATTCTCCTCTTTACCCCTTTTGGTTTTGTTATGAATTAATACAACTTCCTTCAATTAATAATTTATAAATATTTATTTAGCTTATAACATTTATATTTCAAATTAAATTAATTATATTTTAAATATATGTTCTTTCTTTTAGAAAGCTGTTAATCCAAAAGCATCTCTATAAAAGGTATTGTAAGTAGGATTTTTTTTTTCATCACGTTTGAATTATGGCCCTGGAGTTCCGTTCATAAAACACGAAACGTATAAGCTCCAAATCAGAGTGATTTATTTATTTTCACCCATTTCATAGTTTATGTCCAAGAGAGAGTAGATTTGGCCCAAGGTGGTAGGAGGGAAATAAATGTATATTTAGTAGAGAGGGAGTTTTTCCCAAAGCGTCGGTAATTTTACGATCTGGCTTCACGGGGGCAATGTGTGACTGGCTCCTGGGCTGCAATTTAACTATCGGTTGCGAGTAACGACTCTGTTTACATCTGGGGGACATGTTTATAAGGAGGTTTGTAGAACGTCAGCGATGGGGCAGGGGACTGGTATCTGGGGGAATGATTTTATTGTTCTTCCACCGTAGGGACTTGCATAATGAGGCCTAGGGAGGGGTGGGGAGGCGATGGAGGGGAGGGCCGATGACCTCCCCCCACCCCCACAGCCCTAGCTGCAGCTGCATGTGCATCGTGACGTCAGCCCCAGCCAAGGCTAGCCTACGTCGTCACTACTACGTGGCCCCCCTCCCCCACTCCCTCTCACTTATACTCCTTTTCTCACTGTTTACTACTCTTAATTGTAGACTTATTAGTGCAGCTAGTTTTTATTCTACTTAATGACCTCGGATTGTAATTAACTATTAGTTTTCCTCATAGTACACATAAGTGAGACTAGGTAAAGGCCAAGTGGTCTTTGAGAGGTTGTTGACCCTTAGAGGCTTTACTCTTTCTAAGGCTCTATAGGAAAACACATAACCACTAATTCATGACTTGCCCTCTTCCAGCTGATACTATATCATTATTGTTTCTTTTTTTAAATAATAACACCTATTAGAACAACAGGTAACTATTAAGAATTGAGTTCAGTGAGAATTGTACAATGGAATCAATTGTAAAGAATGTATTAAACATGGAGTTTGTACAGAAAATGCAGTTGGAGTGGACTCCTATAGCTATTCATAGCTGGCATATACTTATGATTTAATATTTCATTAATATTAGATATTCCCAGAATTTCGACGGATTGGGGCGAAAATTGGAGAAAGAAGTGGTAGAATTGCAAGAAAGAACTTTCAAAAATATTTTACAGTATGAAACGCAAAAACATTTCTCTTCAAATCGCCTTCCTCACATTTAGGGCTTCCAATTTGAGGATAAAAAGAATTATCAGGAGTCAGATTTCTAATGTGCACCTAACACTAGGTACAAATACATACCAAATTTCGTGAATTAGCAAATACTCCTTAAGATTTCGAAATCGGACACAATAGCGAAATTGTTCCTATTACCATTATATAAGACAACGGGCTCTTTAAACAAAATGACTATTATTGCTATGCAAGACAAAATCATATAACTTATAAAAAACATCACTGCAGGAAACATAAATAGTCGCATGAATTGGTCTAAAAATATTTTGGACCATATTTTTTTTAGGAGGCCACAAGTTGTCTTAATTTACGTTAAATGATAATGATATTAAATTGGGACTGTTATTTAGGTAACAATACTTGTCCCAAACACTGATTGCTCTGAATTTATATGAAGTAATGGTATTTAGTAATTTAAATCCATTAAGCAAAAAAAAAAAATAGTAGTTTCATAATAACAGTGATTAACATTTAGTAAATTATACTGAATACTTGATTACGAAGCTCAATAGGAAATTTCTTTTTGGCTCTTACAATGATGACAATGGCCTAAATACTCGAAGTCAAATCATGTCTAAAATTTTCTGGCAATCTGTATTCTTTTCAGGGAACTTAATAGTAGTGGCTTTTAGCAGATTTCCCCCAAGGCTATAAGCTATTGAGGTTGTACTCATGTCGGAATTTTCGAAATATTTCTTCAAATGTCCATCGATCCTACCCAGATGACGAAAATGAGGTCCGTTCAAAATTGTATATATATATATATATATATATATATATATTTGTCTGTTGCCGCTCTAGCGGTCGCAATTATTGTTTATATACTTTATCATATCAAAATCCCCCCCCCCCCGTCTTAAAATTTAGGACTACTAAAATTTGATTGATGGAGATAACAATTATTCTGACTTATTATTAATTACAGTACTAGATATAGTAAATAGTTCTCAATAAAATTAATATTTTATATTCTGATATATTTCAGCAATTGTTTTTCTTTCCGGTGTGAGGCGGGCAGACCCGCTTGTTTACATTTCTAACCTAACGCTTCCTGTCGGCAGGTTATTGAAATTGGATGAAACATTTATTATTACCGTTTGTATTTATTCTCGGCGGTGTTGTGTTAGCAGTATGTATATTTATCTATTACTAAACTACACAAGGGAAATCTGCTTAGTTTACGCAGCCCCTGCGTGACGGACTTTTTAACAAAGTGCTGTCCGGTAAAAGCAAATTATTTTATTGAGTTTTCAGAGCTTTTGTGGGGAGAGTTATAAACAGAATTTTCATAGTATTAAATTTTAATTGGACCATATAGAATTAGTTGTGGCATTACCTTTCCGAAGAAAGTCATTAAAGTCACCATTTACAACAAAACAGAATAATTTTAAAAATGGTACGCTGTTAATAGATATATAAATATATCTATATGGATAAATTTGATTATCTGCCTACCTACATATATATATAATCGAATTGCTTGTTAACTTCATATATATTCATGAACAAGGAAGTAAACAGCTCTTTCAATCTGAAATCAGATAAAATGATCAATTGGATATAAACTTCTGATATGAGGATCAGTAAAGATAACGACATGAACTGTGAACTTCACTTATCTTATCTGTTATTCAAGATCTTATATGTTGAAATGTATTTTGCCTTTCACAGGAAATCTACTGCTTTCTGAAGTGCATTATGAAATGCAAATTGTGACTAGAATGAGCATGTCTTGTCAGGAGCTGTGAAGGTAAAGTAAGGATTTAATATTAGGATTGTTCAATCAATTCTAAAATAAGGAAGAGGTTTGAAATGCATTTTAGAGCTATCTTTCGCTCGTTACCCTGGTGGGCTTTATAACTTTTGCCCATAACGGCGGTGCAGGTTTATTGCGGTTCTAGGCTTACCTTGGCTGGCTTTACGAGTGTGGTAGGCGGGAGATCATTAAATCTCCTAAAGATATAATTTGATTAGGGGCAGCAGGTGAAAGAAGGGAAACCAACAGCGCCATATATCGGCTGGTAGTTGACCTTGCGGTACCCCACCCGAGAAAGCTCTCCAGACAGTATTAACAAGTTGATGGCCCCCGAAGTCTCTGCAAGAGGTCTAGGGTATGTTGTATCTATAGGCTACATCTCAGCGTAGAGAATATACAGGTCTGAGACCAACCCCTCCCTCATTTCGTTATTTTGAAACCAAACAAACGAAAAAACAACAAACTGTGGTTTCGCCTTATTGCCAATGGCATCGGTTGTTGGCCAACGGTTTATGTTGAACTCTGATGGAATGGCTCCCTCTCTCTGTATATGCTTATACTCTCTCTCTCTCTCACTCTCTCTCTCTCTCTCTCTCTCTCTCTCTCTCTATATATATATATATATATATATATATATATATATATATATATACTATCTCAGATACTTCATTTCCCGTCTCTTATACATGCAAATAAGGTGAATTTTTATTTCAGGCCTTCCTTATAACCCCCCTCTCGTTCGAACCTAAAAATTTTAATATAACTTATAATCATGGAAGAATTAATGCTAATTGACATACCGAGCTTTGTTAAGTTCGTTAGTGCCCAATAAAATTGTTGGCTCCCGCTAAAGTTTTAACGTAAAACTCATTTATACTTAGGAATACGACAAAAGTGTATATAACAAAAGTTACTTCAAATAACAAAATAAACAACTTTTGTTATGTTTATATTTGCGGAAAAACCAATAGGAAACGAAATATCACTATTTTTAATTTCAGGCCTTCCTTACAACCCCCACTCCTGCCCGTCCATAGAAATGTTGGTATGGCTTATTATAATGAAAGCGTTAGTGCTAATGCACATACCGAGTTTTATTTAGTTCGGTTGAGTCTTTTTTGGCAAATAATATTGTTGACTCCCGCCATCATTTTTAGAGTATAAGGCATTTAAACTTCGGTATACGACAAAAGTGTATAAAACAAAAGTTGTTCTAAATAACAAAATAAACAACTTTTAATATGTGCATATTTGCCGAAAAACCAATAGAAAACGAAATATCGCTATTTTTAATTTCAGGCTTCCCTTATAACCCCCACTCCTGTTCGCCTCAGAGAAAATTAATATAGCCTAAAGTCTAAGTTGGGTTAGTAGTAATATACATACCAAGTTTCATAAAATTCGGTTCAGCCGTTTATGCGTGAAAAGGTAACAAACAAACAAACATACACGAAAGAAACAAAATGCAGATATGGTGTCTATGACATGTGAAACGAAACGTTATCGTGAAATTTCGCGAAAAAAATCAATGTACAGACAGAGGTTACAATTTTATATATATACTAGCTCAGATACCCGGCTTCGCCCGGGAATTCATCTGAGGCTGAATGGTGATGGTATTTTTTAGCAGGCTTTACATTGCACAATATTTTGACATTTACTCGTCCCAGTGTTTAGGATTGATACCCATCTTTGCCGTGGATTTGCTAATAATAGAATTATTTGTTCGATAAGGCTTCACAGTCTTCGATATTTTTATATTTCCCGTCTCTTATACATGTAAATATGGTGAATTTTTATTTCAGGCCTCCCTTTTAACCCCCCTCCCGTTCGAACCTAAAAATTTTAATATAATTTATAATCATGAAAGAATTAATGCTAATTGACATACCGAGTTTTGTTAAGTTCGGTTCAGCCGTTAGTGCCCGCTAAAGTTTTAACGTATAACTCATTTATACTTAGGTATACGACAAAAGTGTATATAACAAAAGTTACTCCAAATAATAACATAAACAACTTTTGTTATGTTTATATTTGCGGAAAAACCAATAGGAAACGAAATATCGCTATTTTTAATTTCAGGCTTCCCTTATAACCCCCACTCCTGCCCGTCCATAGAAATGTTGGTATGGCTTATTATAATGAAGGCCTCACTGCTAATACACATACCGAGTTTTATTTAGTTCGGTTGAGTCTTTTTTGGCAAATAATATTGTTGACTCCCGCTATAATTTTTAGCGTATAACGCATTTAAACTTCGGTATACGACAAAAGTGTATATAACAAAAGTTACACTAAATAACAAAATAAACAACTTTTGTTATGTGCATATGTACTGAAAAACCAATAGAAAGCGAAATATCGCTATTTTTAATTTCATGCTTTCCTTATAACCCCCACTCCTGTTCGTCTCAGATAAAATTAATATAGCCTAAAGTCTAAGTTGGGATAGTAGTAATATACATACCAAGTTTCATAAAATTCGGTTCAGCCGTATATGCGTGAAAAGGTAACAAACAAACAAACAAACAAACAAACAAACATACACGAAAGAAACAAAATGCAGATATGGTGTCTATGACATGTGAAACGAAAAGTTATCGTGAAATTTCGCGAAAAAAATCAATGTACAGACAGAGGTTACAATTATATATATATATATATATATAGACTAGCTAAGGTACCCGGCTTCGCTCGGGAAACCATTTAAGGCTGAATGATGATAGTATTTTTTTGGGCAAGGCTTCAATGTTTACAACTACGCTTCCCGTCGGCGCGCATTGTTTTGCTGTGAGGGTCAGACAGGCGACTTATAAATGAGAAATTTTATATTTGAAGAATAAATAAAAATGTGTTCCTAATCTATCCCTTGCCACTTTTTAACTCACCTTTTTGAATACTTCAAACCATAATCATGGATAGTATTTATTACAATTAAATATCATCTATAATGAAACTTATTTCCTGTCAAAAACCAATCCGAGCACATATAGTTTAAGCATAGTTTAGCAATAATAAGGTTGTATTCATAATAGTAGATCTCAGTGGTAATCACTTCCCGTAATGCCCAGCATTTCACAGGAAATTAGTAAACTCAATTAACTCTATTAGCCTCCGTCTATTTCCGCTCTCGCATTAGACCTATCAACACTCGTCTCCTTAAATTATTAATTCAAAATGTTATTGTAATAATTTATCTACCTGATTGAATTAAATAATAGTGTTACCCTAAAAATAATTTCAATTATATTCAAAAAGCTAGTCGAGGGGAAGAGATCGTAGCCGTCCCTGCAACCTAAGTAATACTTTAAACAATCATATCGAGTTTAAGAGCATTTTGTCTTTTGTCATAATGACATTAACATTTAATTGTTATGATAGTACATATTTGTTTCAATAACATGAAGATATAGGAAATAAGATAGTATATAACCAAAATCAAAGAGTTTGATTCCCTAGTACTTCCCCTATCACTCCTTGAGGAAATTCAGCACGATTTTTTTTTAAATAATACATTATACAAATTAAATAATGGAAATGCTCTTATAGTTTAAATTTCTATTGGAAATAAATAACGAAGTTATTTTCTAGGGAAAATAAATAAATGAGGCGAAGGGGAGGGGGATTTATAGTCTCACTAATCCGAATCATACTTAGTACTAAATAATCGAAATAGATAAGGCTAAAACATAACATCATTTGTCATAATATGCCTATATTAAAAACACTTAAATAAGTACTAATAAAATCGTCGACTCCCGCTATAGATTCAGCTTATATCCCGTATTTACTTCATTTTACGACATAAGTGAATGAAACAAAAGTTGCTCTAAATAACAAAGTAAACAACTTTTGTTATGTGCACCTTTGCCGAAAAACAAATAGAAAATGAAATATCGTGAATTTTTACTTCAGGCCTCCCTTATAACACTCACTCCCGTTCGAACCTAAAAATTTTAATATAGCTTATAATCATGGGAGAATTAATGCTAATTGACATACCGAGTTCGGTTCAATCATTAGCGCCCAATAAAATAGTTGACTCCCGCTTTAGTTTATAGTATATATCTCGTTTATACATCGTTAAAATTCAAAAATGAATATCACAAAAGTTACTCTAAATAACAAAATAAACAACTTTTGTTAGGTTCATATTTGCCGAAAAACGAATAGAGAACGAAATACCGCTATTTTAAATTCAGGCCTCCCTTACAACCCCCACTCCTGCCCGTCCCTAGAAATGTTAGTATGGCTTATTATAATGACAGCGTTAGTGCTAATACACATACCGAGTTTTATTCATTTCGGTTGGGTCTTTCGTCTCAAATAAAATTGTTCACATTCGTTATAGGTTATTGCGTATATCTCGTTTATAATTCAGTATACGAAAAAAGTGTATATAACAAAAGTTACTCTAAATAACAAAATAAACAACTTTTGTTATGTTTATATTTGTCGAAAAACCAATAAGAATCGAAATATCGCTATTTTTAATTTCAGGCTTCTCTTCATAACCCCCACTCCTGTTCGTCTCAGAGGATATTAATATAGCCTAAAGTCTAAGTTGGGTTAGTAGTAATATACATACCAAGTTTCATAAAATTCGGTTCAGCCGTTTATGCGTGAAAAGGTAACAAACAAACAAACAAACAAACAAACAAACAAACATACACGAAAGAAACAAAATGCAGATATGGTGTCTATGACGTGTAAAACGAAAAGTTATCGTAAAATTTCGCGAAAAAATCAATGTACAGACAGAGGTTACAATTTTATATATATATAGATATATAGATATACAAATATATAGACCCCTACTGGACTCCTTGCTACCACAAGTCTTCCTCAAGCCGATGAACCTGTTATTGAGCCTGACTTTTCCCTTTACCCCATTTGGTTTTGTTATAAATTAATATAACTTCCTTAATTAAATTAAGAAGTTATAATTATATAGCTTATAACATATATATTTCAAATTTAAATAAATATACTTTAAAATATGTCTTTTCTTTTAGATATCAGTTAATCCAAATGTAAGTATAAGTAGTTAAACAACATAAAAACCACAACAAAATAATTAATTAAACAGTCTCAGCCATATCGGTACTACAAACAAATAGAATATGTTGTCACTACCATTTCAACGTTGTATCTGTATAGAATGAAGGTTCATAATCTAAATAGTAACTGTGATAAAAAAAAAAAAAAACAACAAAAAATTAAATAGCATAATTATATAAATAGTTATATGATAAAATAAAATATTAAGGAGTGGCCATCGAGCCATAGGAGTACTATGGGAGGAAGTAGTTCTTGCCAGACTCAGGATCGGCCTCACATACCTGACACATATACACTTAATGTCAAGGACTGATAACCCTATATGCATATACTTCAACAAACACATACTGACAGACTACATCCTACGAAAAAAACATTCACACCCCCTACGATATGACAGAACTATTAACTGACAACAGTCAATATATTCCACAAATACTAACATATCTAAAAGATATAAACATTTACAAATATATATAGTATAAAATAGAATAGGTCTACACCATACTTAAAAAGATTTAAAAGGGATGACTTTTATTATATTCATTTAGACAAAGGACGGGTGAGAAACTCTCAGATATTTAAGGAATGTTTTCCATAATATATAAATAAAGTACAACTAAGGTGTACATGAAGGAATAAAAAGATTATTCTAACAGAGATCTTGTCAATCACCATCGATGGATGTGGGGCACAAACCAAATGAAAACAGATCAGAGCCAAAATGCAAGGCCCAAACAAAAAAAGGTTTATATAAATTCTTAAACTTTCGTGCTGGGCAAACTATTGGGCTCTTTGGTTGCTTCCTTCAGGTTGATCATCATTACTACTGTTTGGTTAAACAAGTAGAAAAGGGTGGTAAACTGTAGATAACCCATCCCAATTAGCCATAGTAGCATGAATTAGACGTTAAAAAATAATAATAATACTGTTTGATCGCAGTCTGGATCTCTTTATCATATTTTTAAAGATGAAAAAAGGGTCATATGCCAATAATTTCACTATTTATGAATACTGCTTTTCTAGAGACAACTGATCACGGAGCGATCGTTATCTATTCAGTTGTCCACTTAAGTAAGTATATAATAAAATGTGTAAACAAATAAAAGCATATAAAGAATTCAAAACTGGATAATTACAAAATGCATGAACTTATTATTCCTCTCAACCCGGATCAGTTAGAGTTCCTGTTTCAATTTACAAGAAATTTGAAGTATCATTGTAACAATGAAATTCAATCAACTTCTGACAGCCACATGGCTAATCGTGGACTTAATAAGTTTTGTAACATATTTGGTGTTTGTTTAAAAAGTTTACCGTGAAGGGTTGTTGCACATTCTGCTGAAAATTAGTAATTATTGTTTGAACATAAATTCGGTTATGTGAATTCTTAAACAATTTGAATATGAATAAATTTAACACTACTGTTTAAGCTTCGGATTTCTTAATAATAAAAATATAATTATTCTCTATTAAAAAATATTTTCCTTTGGAATTTTCTGAGTGTAATTTGAATGCATTCTTGTTTCCTTCAAGCTATATTTCTTTAATGAGTGATAAAATCACTTCAAATTAAATGGATAATTGGAAAAGTAGATGGAATACTTTTGAAAGGAATCACCAAACCAAGATTGAACCAATTAACGTACCTAATTTAAGAGGAGTAGCTCAATTTATTATATCCTTTTTCTTGGTTATTTATTGAGTAGTAAATATACATAACGATTTCCTGACAAGAACTTTGTATTATACGTGTCCTGCATACAATGTTATAATTGGAGCATGAAAACATAAATTGTTTCAAAAGGTTATTAACATTAACAGGATTTAATTTTTCCTTTTTCTTTTTTAGACATTTGACAAAATGAATGAAATTATAGGTTTCGTGTCATTAATGAAAATATACGACCTCTTAAGAAAGTCTCTTGTAATAATTAATTTCGCAGTACATTTCTGTCTACAACCTCTAATTAAAAGACTCCTGCTGTAAAGCTTCTTAGTATGAAATGCCTTTTATTTCTGGATAAATTAGTAATATGTAATTAAATTAAAATATCTTCCTGCTAAAAAACTGGTACATTAGTTAAAGGAATTCAACTCGTTTTATATTAGGATTTAATTTGTTCGTGATGTTAAAAATAAATTATTTCGAAGTAATAAAATAATTAAAAATTCTTTTTTTCAGCATTCATTTTTTTCCCATGAAGTTAATAACTAAGTAATTAATAAAGATTTGTAAGAAATTGTTAACTGAAACAGCTAAAGAAATAATTTTGTATTTGCAGATTCCCGTTGAGGAAGTAAGCTGTTGTCAATGTGACTCGTAGCTAGTAGATGACTGGCCGAAAATGAGACCACAATTGTTACAAAAAAGAAAAAAAAAATGAGAAAAAACTGTTAATGAAAAGTCCAAGTAAAATATCGAAGTTAATAATTTTATAAAGTAATAAACCAGGAATAAATAATAATTTTCTAGCTCTCCACATTTTCTGGATTATATTCGTGGATTAAAATTGTGAGACGAGCTAAGTAGCGATTCACCAGCTGATCGGCCTGTATGACACTACCTTCCGTGTATTAGACTTGGCGAGACTCTGATTGCTGAACTGTACAATGGTAAAACCTAATTAGTGTTCCAACAGTATTTTTAACTGAATCTTTTCATTATTTCTCTGCTATTCAGAGACATGAAGTACTTGTATCATGAGAAATTCCAAATGTAAAAAAGTAGGTTCGCTGATGTATTAGTGACCCAACAGAACTTAAATTGCAGGACTAAAGGAAAAGGGGCAAAAATATTATTTACCATTTTTCTCGCTAGTGATAAACAAATAGATTTATGCAAAAGGTTCTCCCATGAATCATTTGCCATGGTGTATTATAAAATGGGGATGCGCATAAACCATATTGTCTGATTGATTACCTTGAACCGAACACATTACATGAAGATCCATATATGAATATTAACCAGGGTGACAAATGATCAAGATATCTCGATCTAGAAGATTCGGAAGACCAGAGTTACGTCCTGGTGAATTGAGTTGCATCTAAATGGATGGCATCTGCCCGTCACAGACATGGCGGACTATCTTTGATATCTTTGACGTATCTCAGCTATAGAAGAGTAGGTAAAAGACAAATTTAACTGTGGGCAGTGGAGGATCCAACATTTCTTTTGGAGAGGAAATATACTAGCTCTAACAACGAATAGACTGTCCAAAAAAAAAAATGTTTCTTGAACTAGCAACCATGTCAAGGATGGTTTCTTCGGTTGGCATTATTGACCTTTAAGATTCTCGGCTGCCCCTGCATGAGACTCGAGGGATCAGAGTTCTTACGTAGTGAGTGATCAACTTATAACCCCCGTTGTCCAAGGAGGACCTGGAATGAATTGTCTCCAGTTGACCGGGACCCATTCTTACCGGAAAGTCTGTTGGCAGTTCAAGCTGTCATCCTGCCTGTGGACGGGATCTAAGAGAGTTATAATCCTGAGGGGTTGTCAGAGGTATGTACACATTAGACCCCCGCTAATCCATGAGCGCAGGGACAATAACGCGCTCTGTAAGCGACCTCGTAAACGAATATTCTTCTTTGGCGGGGATCGAACCCGAACATATTTTTATCTTCAGCTAGCTAACGTTAGTGGTTGATGTACCCACGCCTTAACCCGCACGTCCACCTGCGGCATTTATATATAAATATTACCATTTTCAGGAGTAATCAGGAGAAGTACTTCCTAGTTACAAATTGAGCAGTGATGAGCTGCTATAAGCGCTGGTCTGCAATTCTTATTGAAAATAGCCTCAACATCTCTCCACCATCCAGCACCAATAACTAATACCTGGTTCAATCCTTTGAGGAAATTGTTATGATTACAAATAACTTATTTATTATTATTATTATTTATTAACGTCCAGTAAAATAACTTATTTTTATTAGCTTAAACATTTTTACTTTTTAAATACAAACACATTTATTAAGCAGGGTCAATGAAATGACCTTGTCCTCTACTAGTGTTTTAGTTTATGCAAAGTGCACTTTCAGAGTTAGCTCTCCATCGTCAGTGCCTGATTAGATCAGTATAACCTGGACCTAAACAGTCGGACGACTGACCGGCATGTTCTGGAGAAATCACTTTTATTAAGCTCCTTTTCCTCATATATATGTTATCCTTGCACTAATGCATATATCTTAAAAATATGAGCTACAAAAGAAATGTATGTTAATAACTAAGAATTCGCCTCTAAGATGCAGTAACTAAATGTAGTTTTAATATTTCATTATTTTGTTTAACATGTATTATGATGATAACTATTTTTTTTTCTTGAACAGGCGTTCTCGAACGTTCTTATATCAATCTGGCTAATAAACTCTGGTTAAATAGAGTCATTGACTGAGGAGGGGAAAAAAATACCCGTGTAGTAAAAAGAGGTTTAGTTGATGGGCCAAATGGCCGTATAAGTAGATATAGAGATTATGATTAGCGTTAGGACAATGGCGATTATAGATGGAACGGATAAAGGCTGAGCATGGAGCTGGGTAATGAGTGAGCAGTGGGGAACAGGCTGGCTACCGAACTCTAGATAAGACCCTAAACCTGTTAGTGTAGCGGTCTCGCCGTCCATGATTCCATCTCTCTCCACGGGGAGCAGCACTCAACTCTCTCTAATAACTATCAACTCTACAACTAGTCGTATTCATAATCGCTCCTACTATTAGTCCTCTGACGTCATATAACGGGACTGATTTGATAAATCCACCTATGCTCATTGGAGCCCATTTTGACAAAATAAATTGGAAACTACACAAAATTAATAAAATTCGACATATTCGAGCTACTTGCAAATGCAGTGCATTACAAAGAGAACACTTAGTTACCTGGAGACTCATGTGTGTCAGCTTGCGTAAAATAGGAATAGATTGGAAAGAAAGGAGGCTGATTTGGAATTTTTACAAAAATCAGAAGGGGCTCAGGTTGGCCGTGCGAGTTAGGGCGTTGGTCCTAATCTTGCGTGGTAGACCTAGAGTGGTGGGTTCGGTTCCCGCCATGAGCAGTGACATCATACATAGTGACGGACTCACTAAATAAACTCCTTGAGCTCACCCCGGCTAGAAAAGGGTGGTAACCTGTAGATAACCCGTCACGATTAGCCTAGTTGCATAAAGTGAACGTATATAATAATAATAAACAAAATCAGAGTACACAAATCATTACTAATGAATATGAAAAGGAAGCTAGAGTTAAGAAAGGTGTAAGACAAGGATCCTCTCTTTCATCTTACTTCTTCATCAAAGAGGCAATAATCTAAATGAAATGAACCACCCAATGCATACAAATTAACGGTAGGTCCATTCATTGCATCAGATTTGTAGATGATATTGCACTGGTGGCAAAGTCCAGAGTAGGGATGCATAGAATGCTGCAAGTCCTAGACTGTAGGCTGTAGAGAAGAAAGAAAGCTAAGCAAGTATAAATATTGGAATTGGGAATATTTTTATTGAAAAAGTGAACGAGCTTTGTTACCTATTGAGAATCATCACTGAACTCAATAATAGTAGAGCTGAAGTCAATGAAAGAACAGCACTTACTAAACTAGCCTTTCAAAGCAAAAGAAGAATTTTAACTAACAAGCATTCAACAAGAAGCACGAATGCCAAAAAAATTTTTGGTAGGTCTTTCGAATGGAGTGTACTGTTCTACGGGAGCGAAAGTTAGACTCTCCACAGAAGGGGATACAATTGGTTCAAAGCCGTGGAAACGTGGATCTGGCGTAGATACACTAGAAAAAGCTGGACTCAAAAAGACCAACATGGATGTTCTAAATGAGAGTAAAAGTTTCATCAAATCCCTGGAAAAAAGGAGAGCGAAACGTCTTGGTCAAATCATAAGGCACAACGACTTCATACGAATATATTTGAAGGTAAGATTCTTGGGTATAAAGGAAGAGGAAGGCCAAGGAAATGCTATTTTTAAGTCATCAAGGTTTTATGGATTTAGGTGAGTTAAGTAATTTGTAAAGAGTAGCTTACAATAGAACAAAAGGGTTGCAAGTACAAGGCGTAGCCTTTAGATCAAGATGATGACTGCACTAAACAAATAAAAAACGTCTATGCATGCTACATAGCAGAGCATCCTGACTCCTGGTACATTAGTATCTTCAGGAAGCATAACAGCGAGGTAGAAAAGTTGTACAAGAATATTCTTGGATAGGCCACGGTGGAGTCACTCAATCTCTATCAAGCAAATTAATTATCGTCTTAAATAGATATTTTTCCTCTTCATCCACCTACTACCTCTTACAAATACGATTTCCGAGGTCCGATTTCCACCGTTAACGAACTCTATTAGTTTTGCACTGAAACTAATATAATGTATGATGTTACATTTTTTTTCTAAAGGAGTCGCAGCACAGTGCATTTGATGGTCTGAATAATTTATAGCTCAGCTCTTGGCGGGTTTGTTTGCAGTACTATATTTACAAATTTAAAGCAGATACTACTGTTTACAAATGCACTTGATGAAACTAGTTCTAACTGCATACGGATTTGGCTGAGATGTATTAGGTTGTTTCCCATAAATAAAAATGAAATATTTTAGCAATTTTGCCTAAAGTATAACCACTCTAAAGTTAAAGCTAGCGAAAATTCTCTACTAACTATCAGAAACATAATCTCAATTAATAAGTTAATAAAATATCCTCGCTGTCGCTTTGGGACCCCTTATATTAACAATTGGTATAACCACGCTTTCCTCAAATAATGAGAACGTTTTCAATTAATTAAAAATTTAATTATTATTTAAAAACACATATTATTTGACACAACAATTTTTGACACCTTCCGGGACTCAAATTTAGGATTTCCTGTGAATCTAGCACTAAAAGCTACGTCACATTCAGGGTTAGTAACTTGTATAATAAACTCTTCTCTCTAAGCCAAACTCTTCAAATGCGTTTTGCTTACAAATAAAGAAGACGTGTTTGTAGTTTGGAACTAAATTGTACTATTTCTCAACAATGATTCCGATTGACTTTTAATGCCCTTTGGAACAAATTGAACAATTTTTTTTTGTTTGAATTCATTTCGTCTGACGAGTTATATGTGCCCAAAAAATAATTTACTTTTTCCCGACATTTGAAGATTCATAACTATGCATTTGATGGTTCTCCTGCCATTTTTTATATACCAACTTGAGATGAAATGTTTTCTGGATATTTTAAATTGTCATTATTTCTCTTATTCTTCGTCAAGAAACAAATCCGCCATTGTTCAATAAGGATAACTGGGCTTAAAGAATACCTGTTAAATATTTGTTGTTGTTGTCCCAACAAAAGCCAGTGATATACATAAGTGTTCTGTGATGTTACTATTCATCAAAGTAAGTCTAATATTAAAGATATGCTAGAATGGTTGATTATACGAATCTTTTAAACCAAGGGTAATTATATTGAGATTAAACTGATTGCATAATTAATGACTTTTAGGATAAAAAAAAAAACCATAACTTCATTATAAGTCGAAAAGTCTCGCAGGAAGATTTCTTATGTCCGCCACGTATTTGCATTTATCTCAAAAAGTAAAAGTTCAATGAGAACAATATTTGGTATTTAAGCTACAAAAAATTGGTTCCTGATATAACAGCTTATTATTAATATGATATGAGTAGGAGAGGGGGTAAACTCAGGACTGAAAACTGAAAAATGCAAATATCTCGATTAATAATCACGTGGAAAAAAAATCATATAACAACATTTATAGAACATTTAAGTTGCAATAAGATTGGTCCTATACAATTTTTCGATCCGACGTACAATAACGGAGACATTTCGAATTTACGAAATTACTCCCATTTCAGCCATTAACGAACTCTGCCTTTAGTTTTGTATAAAACGCTTATATGTGGAGTTTCGTTACAATGAAATAAGAATGGCGACAGGTAAAAGACTAGTGAATATATATATATATATATATATATATATATATATATATATATATGGTGTTATTCTTTTTGGACTTTTGGTCAATGTTGGTGAAAAAATCTTAGTTTATGCCGATATTTCGAGAATCTTTATTTTCTCTTCTTCATGACTAAAAAATTACTGGTACTACTTTATAATATTGCACATTTTTATTACACATTATTGTAAAAGGGTGTTTTTTCTATTATAACTTACCAAGATTTCGATAAAATATACAGTAACTATAGTACAACATAAGAATAGCTTTAATGAAATATAACAATAATTGTAATAACACACAAAAATAGCTGTTGTAACATAATAAATATAATAATAAAAATAGCAACTTAGGTACAACATAAGAATAGCTTTAATATAACATAACAATAATTGTAATTTAATATAACATAGCAATAATTATAATAGTACATAATAATAGCTGTTGTAACATAATATAAGTGGCAATAATATAATAGTCTTAACACAACATGAATAATTATAATATGGTTCAACAAACAAAGACAATATACTATAGATATACAAAACATAAGGCTGTGACCCTGCTGTGTAAACAAAACAAGGGAGGTTACTATAACCCTAGTCCTAAGTGCAATAGTCATGTGTAATAGTTTTTAGGTATCTTTAGTCTTGGTAAGTAATAATAGAAAAAACACCCTTTTACAATAATGTGTAATAACAATGTGCAATATTATAAAGTAGTACCTGTTATTTTACAGCCCTGAAGAAGAAAATATAAAGATTCTCGAAATATCGGCTTAAACTAAGATTTTTTCACCAACATTGACCAAAACTCCAAAAAGAATAACAACAATATATATAAATATAACCTGGTCGAAAACATCAATACAATTATATATATATATATATATATATATATATATATATATATATATATATATATATATGTGTGTGTGTGTGTGTGTAGATATAATTTTAAACGGATCTCATATATCAAGACCGATCGATATTTGAGAAAAGTTTACGAGAATCGCGTCATGAGTACGACCTCAAAAGCAGATTTCTATCTGCTAAAAACATTCAGTGTTTCCAAAGTTCTTGCATAACCTACTTTTCGACCCCAACGTTAATCCAGGCTTCCAAGGGTGTTCACCTTTTTGCCGCAGCCTATACTCTTAGTATTCAACAGTCAGTCAGTATCAGTCATGCGTGCACGGATCCGAGTTCGGACGAGAAAAAACGGATGTTTGATACACTACCATTGTCCAGATGCACCCTGGGATTCATTACCATGTCGGTTACAGTAATTCGATCCAGACAGTGTAGTGAATAGATTAGTGGAACTGGTTACTGATTACAGTCCTGCTCTTATGCCGGATGATGAGTGGCGTAGCCACGAAATATTAGTGATATGTGTTGAAGAAAGGCTCACGTGTATATTAGATTAGTTTGGAGTTGTCCTTGGCACGTGACTCGGGAAAAGGCTCATCTTTATCTCTCCCCTTCATCGCCATCTTCTTATTTTCATTCTTTCTACTTCTTTTCATCCATCTTCTTCATCCTTAAATGGAAACTTCTCTTCAACTGAACTTCAGAATGTTCTTGTTCGTTAAATTATAGTTATTTCAATTTTCCAAATGATATTAAGAATAATCGTTCAATTCTAATGAAGGTAATATATCTACTTTAATTGGAGATAAAGCACACTTTCACTAAGGAACCTTCACATTACATACAATCCAAGAAAAGAGTTAAAAAATAAATGTTATTTCGTGTTAATTCAGACACACCATAAGTAATTTAACATGACATTTTATAGCATACACTTTAAAAGTGGGTTGACTGAAAACAATCAATTAAATATATATTAATAAAAAGTGGGCAAAGGGATAATCGACATTTTTATTTCGTGACATATCGATCTATATCAGCTGACTTGACCCGCCAAATTTGTAAACC